>PVHY01008014.1:0-64071 GCA_004024945.1 Uropsilus gracilis
TCTTTATCTTTTTAACTTGTTTCTGCTAATGTGATTTCTTTTAGGTGTGTCCATGGTTTTTGTTTGTTTTTTTTTGTGTGTGTGTGTGTGTGTTTTCATTTTTTTTATTTTTTTGTTTGATTTTCCCTATATCCATCATATAAGTGAGAAGCCTACATTTCTTAAGTAGCATGTGTGGGTAATGATGATGGACAGAATAATATGTGATGCCAAGAAGTGCAAAGAAGATTCTGTTGAAATGGTGATGTCTTTGGACTTGAAAGATAAATGGGCTTTTCCCAGATTAAGTGGAAGGGGGCCATTCCAACAGGAGAGAGAGCAAGCATGAGAGAAGACAGAGCTGGTTGGCGTTGTTGGGGCTTGAAGCGTATAGGTCTTAGGCCCGGTGGGAGCCACAAATTCTGGACTTTCTGTTTCAAATATTGCTGATAATATATGCAGATCAGGTATCTGCTCCCTGCTACTGACCACCCATGCCTACTTCCTTTCCTCTCCATCTTTATGAGAGTGGCTGCCCAGCAGCCACTGGTGAACAAGTGCCTGTCTGTCCTGTGACCACATACTTTCCGGCTTTCTGCCCATGTCCAGCCTGCCCCGCTTCCTGAGCTCAGCTTGCCAGAAGGACGCAGTCCACTGTGCTGTGAAGCTGCAGGGACACTGCACACACAGACCCCTCCCCCATCCCCAGGCGCCCAACACAGTGCAGGACCTGCTCAGCAGCCTGGAAGGGGCTAGAACTTGTTCGTTCTGTTTCCTTACAAAGGCTGCCAGCCCCTAGGTCACAGAAAGCACCACCGAGCAAACAAACAAAAGCCTCGCTGGCCCTGATGGTGTAGCCCCAGACCTGACCTTTCACTAGCCAGTCTTGACCTTCATCGGATCTCAACCTGACCCACTGGGACTGGGACATTGACAGCCTTCTATTGTTTCCTCTGCCAGCTTTCCCTTTCCCTGGCTGGTTTCCCAATTAAAGACAAAGCAAACTGAAACAAGAAGCAAACAAACCCCAAATCCTTTCCTACTCTTGATCCTCAAGTGCTCCATATTACATTGTTTTTATTTTCATTTTATTGTCTTTAGTAGGGATGTTTTCATAGAAGCATTATTGGCCATAGAACTGTGTTTGCTGTCTGGTTCAGGGAGGAGCCAGGGCTGTGAGAGTAGAGTTCAGAGACCAGCAGCAAGCTGGGGTTTGATGTGAATCAGTGGGGTGGGGGCTGGGGGAAACTCAGATCACAGAAAACAGACCCTGCCCATGGCCATAAAGCACCGTCATTGGATGTGAGTTTCTGCAGATGTTAGCTGAACATCTGCCAGGCAGCTTGGAGGGTGAGCTCTGGAGGGTCTGCAGGGGTAGTCCTATAGCAGTGAGAGGAGACACCATCAAGGTGTGATAGATACATTGTAGCCAACCTGAGACCTGACTTTCAGTTTGAACACTGGGCCTTGCAGTTGCACCTGCCAGTTTATATCTCTGTTCTGCCTCCAGCTCATTAACCATGGCTCCACCAGTCAACTCCAGTGTGTGTTTCTCCCTCTCCACTTCTGCTGTACTGACTTTAGGGAAGGTCCTGCCTCTCCCCCACATCATGATTGGCCTAACAATGAACTAATGCTCTGCCTGGAGTTTCTCCCCATCACAGCTGCCTTTTGGACCACCACCAGTTATCTTTACCTGAGATAAAAATCTGATCTTGTTATTCCATTATGCATGAGTCTTCATGTCTCTCACTCAACTACCCTGCATTCTGCGGCTTCAGACAGCTCACGTTGCCCCTCCCGCCTCTTCCTGTCATATCCCCTACAAGGAGTACTTGGCTGCCTCAGGTGCTCTGAATATTTCCTTTAGATTCTTACTCTCATCTCTCATGCTCTTAATGTTTCCTTTAGGTTCTAGCACTCATCTTTTTGGTCAGTGAATTGATGGGGGGTTTTGGCAAACAATTTCTCAGGCTCCACCTTGATGGACCCACACCAAAAATCTGGGAACTGGAATCTTCTTTAGAACCTTGATCCCATGAGGGCCCATGAGGATGAGCCAGATATGGAAGCCATTACCTTTTCCATGCCATCCTGTGTACTGGTGTACCCTCTCCTATCACTCTCATCCTTTCTTTGTCCCATGTCTAAATCAGATCTTACTTCCTCCTTGGAAAGCACCAAGATCCCAGCTGTCAAATGTGGTCTCCCCTTTCACCTTCTGGTCTTGTCGCCTTTCTACTCTAGACCATTCATCTGTTCCCTGCTGGATTGTATGTTCTTCAAGTGAAGGGATCTTGTATCTTGCAGCTTCCAGGAAACCAGCTTTAATTTAATAGCAATTCCTGTGTGAAAGATATAAAATTGAATAATCAAGTGAAAAATAAGATATGATGTGCTATTTTATAGCTACAAGAAAAAAAGGAGGTATCTCCTTTATAGTAGTTTAATAAAAGTTTACTTTTTTAAACTTCTAAATATGAATTTAAACAAATAACATTTTTAATTGTTAAACCATCTAGGAAATCTTTTCTTCCACTATCTTGCCTACTGCAGTAAATGTAAGGCCTCTAAATACACTTTGATTGCCAAGACTTGACTGACATTATATTAGAATTATGATTATACATGTGCAACTATTTTATTTTTTTTGTGTTTGCTTTCTTTCACCAGAAGAAACACCAAGTAGCTGAGTTTTTGGAAATGACAGATTTTGGCATCCTCTGAGGTAACAAGAACCTATCAAGAGTCAACTGTTTGTAGCTTTCAGAGCAACACCTTTATCAATACATTCCCATTTTACAAATGTCCTTTTATCTGCATCACAAAAATGAAATTATATGTCCATTACCAAAATTAGGTAGGAGATCTATTGCACTAAAAGTGCTTTCTTCTTAATCCTTCAATGACCAAAAGCTTCTTCTTTGATAATATGTAGGACAGCTGAAACTCCTTTTTATTTTAAAATGTTTTAGACAGTTGATTAACCTAGTTAGGTTAGGCTTCATGGATAGAAAGTGTGCATGTCTCAGAGAACCAGGCAGTGCCAACAGAGGATTCCGATTCAGGAATGTTCAGGAAACACAAGACTTGCATGAATTATAGCACAACTCATTAAAGGATATAAAAGCACTTTGAAACTAATTACAAATTTTAGACTAGGAACTCTGTTTCCTACTAAACCTTAAGCTAGTTCCTCCTACAAAGATTCTTCCCTTATGTGCCCCAAACTTCTTTACAGTTAAGTGATATTTCTATTATCTAATAATTATAGGTCAGGATTACCTATAATTGCAAGAAATACTATGCAAGAAAATACTAAAATTCATCGTAATTATTTGTTGTATAACTACTGTGCAGTATACTTGAAAAGGGACTATGACTCAAAATATAGTTCTCATATATATCTCACCGCTTCTTAGAATTATTATAGAGATGAGATACCTTAAAACACCTAGCATGGTAAGTCTTGATTCACAGCTAGGTAGCATTTGTAGAGTAACTTTGTGTAACATATGTGCAGAATATCACAGAAAGTGAGTTAAAACAATCTGGATTGCATATTAGTAATACTTGGATAAAGAAAGATTCTCTCTTTCTCCACATAATGTTCTCAGATTCAAATAAGAGAAACGTGCCGGTATGTGTAAACTGTGAATGTTTGTTTTTAACTATGAATTTGAAGCCAGATTTGGAACTAGTAAGTGTCTTGTCATAGAAATAGGACCTAATTGTATGTAAGTCAAGACTATAAGACTTGGTGCATATATTATCTTAAAGATTCAAACAATAGCAGAATGAGAGTTTGTCTTATTAGCTTTTGAAGTTTTTTTCAATTTTGTGTCTATTTCAAGACTCTTACATGTTCTATATTCAGAGTCAGACACAATCTCATTATCTTTAACTTTCAAAGAGCTCTAGAAAGATCGCAAGTCAAGCCTCTGTCACTGCAGAGGGTTGAGTTACCCCCTCCACTCCCAACAAAAAAAATTCATGTCCCTTTGCTCAGAATGTAACCTTATTTGGAAGTAGCATCTTTGCAGATATAATTGGTTAGATAAGGTCATACTGGAATAGAGTGACTTTTAAATCTACCATGACTTGGGGCCTTAAAGGAAGAGTAGATTATAGATACAGATAAAGAAAAGACAGTTAAGAGGCTGGGGAGATGCTGTCACAGGCCAGGGAATGTGAGGACTGGCCTCAACACCAGCAACAGGGAAAAACAAACAGGAATTCCTCCCCAGAAAGGACCATAGTCCAACTGACACTTTGATTTCGGAATTCAGGTCTCCAAAGCTATAAAAGAATATATTTTTTTCTTTTTCTAAGCCAGTCAAATGTGTCATGGAATTCCAAGGAAGGGATGGTGTCACTTAATAGAGAGGCCATTAATCACACTGAGTGATTTTCTATCTGTAGAGCAGGAACAAGAAAAGCTACTGCAAGATTACCTGAGAATTTTACATGTGATGATATGTGTATGGAATTTGATATCTACCTTTTGCCTTAATTCCTTTCTTATGTACCTTAGCACCCTTTGTACAGGGCAAGATTTCATGTAAGGGAGAGGAAAATCTTTTCTGTAGGACTATCCCAAAATGTACGTGGTGTCTTTCAGTGGTCAGTGTTCTCATCATAAAAGTGATTTAAGTAGTCTTAGTTCTGTGTTAAGGGAAAAGAATGAAGTCATCAGGAGAAGTTGTTTTGATCAGTGTTGTTAGTTATAGGTAGTAAAAACCACTCTAACAAATGTAAGTGGAGAGTGAGTTATTCCCATATATTAAGTATCTTAAGAATAAGGACTGTTCTAGGACTGTAACTCCCTTGCCATCACTACCACACTCCGCTTTGACCATAGCAGCTCCAAAAATGAGACTCTGCCTCATAGCTGTTCAAGACAGACCATACAGTCCAGGTCTATAAGGAGGGCCAATCTCCCTGTATAGTCTCTGCTCCCAACCTCATGTGAATGTCTGCTATGACCATTTAGGTCACATGTAAACCCAAGGGGCACTGGGGATGTCATTTTTAACCTTCCAGCCTCTGTCATCCAGGTAGATTTACTAAATATTGAGCACAATGTCTAGCACTGAAGTTATTCTGAACAAAACAGTCTCAGAGGGCTGCAGTCATAAGGAAGAGACACAGGAAAACCAGCAAAACATAGTGAAGAATTTAGACTCATGCACCCTAGGAACCTTCATGTGTGGCACCTGGAAATGGGCATTTGCCCATTTAGGTCACAGAGGGTGGACACAGAGTCATGAGAGGCAGAGGGCCAGAGGTAGGGGCCCTGGACATGCATGGGTAGAGTGAGTGCAGAGGGAGATTTGCCTCTTGATGTTCCGTTGCAGGAGTCCTCTCCCAGGTGCCCAGCTGCAGACAGAGGTGGGTCCAGGCAGGGCCAACAAGCTACCTGACTGTCCAGTCAGCTCCATCCATCCCAACAAGGCAGGGGTGGCAAAGGAGAGACTCATGTACCCACTGTGTTTTGCCATCCCCTCAGGTTCCACCTTCTTACCCTCCTAGGCATTGCTCAAAGGTAGGCCATGGGCAGGAAAACCATGGAGCAAAGAGTGCGCTAGACTCTGCAGAGCCCTTGGTCACTACCTCCTACTACCTCCAGGCTTGAATGATCTTTTAAAAAATGTTTTGCCTGGGATCTCCTTTCTCCCTCTTTTCTTCCCTTTCTCTATTTCTTTTTCTTCAGTCTTAAGTGAGTTTTATAGGCTTTATGATGCAGGCAGTTGGGCAACTGAGCAATTAGTTAGAATTGATTAGATGGAATTGATAGCCAAGGTAACCAGCTGGATAATTAAAGTTTAAAAAGGATCTTTTGTAGAAAGAAAACCAACCATGATTCACCTTCACCCCTCCCACCTTCCATTCATTCTGTTTTGAAGGTTTTGTAGGGGGGTCGACTGATTGAAAGACATTTCTTTCTTTGCAGATTGTATGCATCTCAGTCCTTTACTCAGGTATAACTTCTGTGAGACCCAAATCTATAAATGCAGCTTGTGGTATGCAGAAACCACTTTCTAGCAACTGATTCAGTTTAATGCCATTAACTGCAATCAGAAGTTACCAAGCCTCTTACTGGAACCCTCTTCCAAATGTAACATAATCCAATTTACCTTTCCTTTGGTATTTAAGTTCCTGACAACCAAAGAAGACATTTCTCAGACAGAGCAGTTAGGCTTTTAGCAGGTATCTATTTTCTTTCTTTTCTGAATGTTTACTTCCTGTTAGCATCTTCGCCCGCTGTTATAGCAAGAACTCACTATTGGGGTATGATCCATAGGTAGACACAGACACACTGCCTATTGTAGGTGATCACTTGATTGCAGTGGCCTGGGTGTGGGGTGAGTGTGAAGTAGTGCTGTCTTCTGTTTCAGAATCACGGAATCATATGATCATGTGAGAACACTAATAAATCTGGAGTTTAGTGACTCATTCCCACATGACTTTTGTGTTTCTTTTTTCATTGAAAATGTTCCTTAAGAAAAAGTTTGCCCAGGAATGTTTAAAAAAACGGAAAAAGTCATTTCCCATTCTTTCAACTTGAACACAAATACCGTATTTTAACTCTCATTTTGTAGTTTTGAATTCTGATTGCCTTCAGGTCATTTAATTATCTGTCTCTGATCTCATCACAGAGAAGAGATGATACTGTGAGGAAATTTCGTTCCCCAACATGCTCTGCCAAAAATTGATGGGGGTGGGGGAGGGGAGACTTGAGAGGCCTAGGGGGTCAGTTCTACACTGAATGGGGAACCACTGACAGTCCTTAGATCCAAAGGTTCCTGTAGGACTCTATGAGCCAAAGACTCTCTAATAGTAAGGAGTTCTGACTGCAGATTTCTTTTGTCACTGGGGAAACACACCCAAAGGAATAGACATGGTGCTTTCTTGAAGCCAGGTTTATCCAGGTTGGCATGGGTTTTCCTGAAATACATCCTGAGTGGAAATGTTAGATTACCTTCAGAACCTTTGGCAATAAAGACAGGGATTGTCAGCTCACTATTATAGACCCATCCTGACTGAGCAGGTTATCTGAGCTGAAACTCTGACCCTGCACCTTTGCTTACTCACCTGTTGGCCTAGTACCGGTCACTGACCACACCTGAGCACCATCAGTGATTTATGAGCAACCCTCACTGAGGCCATTACCTGGAAGTCATCAGCTGGGATCCAGCCCCGTGCTTGTTTCCTTTTGCCTTGTTTCCAGTGCTGTGTCCTCTTGTGTAGATTTTTAAAACCCTACTCCAAGGGCCTGTATCATTTCAAATATGATGCTTGTAAAACTGATCTCGTGGACTGTCTTTCAGCTCAATTGTCTGAACACCTTTCATGTGTTAGTGGCAATAGCCCTGCTCCTCTAGTCACTGACCTTCAAACCTTCTGTTCCCTCTTTACCTCCTTCCATTCTTCTGCACAGGCCTACACCTAGACTGTAGCAATAATCTCATCAACCTTGGAGTATCAGAACCAAAGGGAGCCTTTTGCAAGTACAATTGACCCTCAAACAATGTGGGTTTGATTTGCAGTTTCCACTTTGATGCAGATTTTCTTGTGAACAGACAACATAAATGTGTAGCATCGATAAATACAACACAATCTTGGAAATATATTTTCTCTTCCTTATGCTTTCCTTAATTTATTTTTATTGTAAGAAAACAGCATATAATACATATAACATACAAACTAAGTGTTAATCCACTGCTTATGTTACTGGTAAGGGTATTAAAAGTTAAGTTTGGGGGGAATTAAAAGTCATACCAGGATTGTTGACTCCGAGGGGAATTTGTTTTCCTTAGCTCACACTTCGTTCAAGGGTCAACTGTAATCCAATATCTTCAGTTTACAAATGAAGAAATGGCAGCTCCAAAGAGGTTAAATAAACTCTTCTGTTTCAAACTAGCTGGAGCAGAGTCAGGTCTGATATCTATGCTCCTGCTGCCGTTCTCATTCTCTTATTGCTCTGAAAGCAGTAACCTGGTCCGCTTTATTTTGTTGAAAGTCTACTTAGCTTTATTTTGTTGAAATTCTCTCTCCTGTCTCTGTCTCTGTCTCTGGCTTTGTCTCTGTCTCTGTCTCTCTCTCTCTCCTCTCCCTCTCCCCTCATTCCCACAGCAATTTTGAAATTCTCTCCTCTCTCCTTCTCTCTCTCTCTCTCTCTCTCTCTCCCCCACCCCTTCCTCTCTCTGTCCCCTCATTCCCACAGCGATTTTGGTCATCTCTTTAGCTAGGACAACTGACTATATACTTTACTTTAGCAATGAAACTAGGGCTGAGAAATATAAAACAGGGCCATCCTGGACAAAGGACATACAGTCACACTTTCTGTAACCTAAATCATAAAGATCAGGCTTCACCCTATTCCCCTATTCCTAGGAATTGAAGATTTTCTATATTTAGGCCCCAAATACATTTCTAAGTTCTACCTTGGATGATATATGCAACATTTTGCTCCAGTTGAAATCCTGACAAAATTTATGTGCTTTCTTTTTTGCATCAGGACCTGATACTTTTTCTTTGCTTGTGTTGGTTTCCTTTAAGAGCATAGTCACATCCCTTTTCTTCTATAAAAAAATCTTCTAAGTCTGTTGCATCTCCCAGGATGTCTAGCTCCTCCAAAGTCATACAGTTGCTGTCTGTGCTGCTAATTTGACACTTACAAGTGATAAAATGAGGTGTTTTGATTTCTTTCTTAGTAGTGAGGCTCCAGTCTCTGATCAGCCCCTCTGTAAATGTCTGCTACACAGAGCGACACCCACAGAATAACATTTCAAGAAGCAGTACATTCGAGTGGATGTGAGAATTTTATTTTCCTGATGAAGGTGGAAAACTGTGCAACTTCTGCAAAGGGGAATTGGAGCTCATCCAGCAGAAGGACACTCGCATTCCTGCTTCCAGTTGAACTTGTGTAAAGTGATGTGGTGAGGTTACTGCGGTGGCAGTATGGTCCTCCTGAACAGGAGCACAGCCAAGTGTCCAGCAGCAGGGAACCGATTGGATCAGCAGTAATTGAGCAACAGTGGAACACCATGTAACTGCTAAGTGAACAAGGAGGGATCCAGAGGACATAGGTGAGGAAAGTAAGGTACAGAAAGGAAGTTACTATGCATCAAAGTATCATTAAGTACCTTTAATAGAGCATTTAAGTACTTTATGTTTGCTTTTTTGAAGTCATCCACAGTGTCATTCAATTTGTTTTCCTGCCCTGGAAGTATTTTCATGGTTGAATTTGTAGATCAAGTAACCACCCAAGAAGGGACATCAGAGACATATTTGGGGGAACTGTTTCTGTAGTTGGATGAAGGCATTCTGGAGGGAGGAGGAGGAGACCCAAAGACTGAATGGGCACCAGCGGGAGCTATGTCCAGGACTCCAAACTCTAACGCAGCATGTTGCTCTCAATGGGGTTTCTTTAGAAGGAGCTTGGCTATTTGCTGTCTCCATATTTCAGCATATCCCTCTCATTGCCCTTGACCTTCAAGAGTTTAGTTTTCATTTTCAGGTGAACATTTTATCCAATAAAGTGATTTTCCAGTTTGGTAATGTTGGACACCAGACTTGCTTTATTTATTGCTATATCCAGTAGCAGAGCAGGAGGAAATAGATGCTCTGTTCCACTCATCAATTTTCATTCTGAAAAATGTAATTTACAGCTCTTTGAGAATGTCTTTTAGAAAAAATTCCCAGGTAATTGAATAGTTTGCAATTATATTCTATTTGTCTTCTAACACAGTTTGACTCTTGTGGGAGAAAAATTTAGCATCTGATATTTAAATATAGACTTTGGGAATTGTCCATTACAAAAGATATTCAAAGAAAAACCACAGATGATAATCATTTGTCTTTGTACACCCCTGCATTTAATCAATTATGAATTATTAATAATAGATGTCCTTGATGACATCTATTGATGTCATCAATGTGACATCAATATGAAGTCCTCAATGAAGGACCAATATGAAGTCCTCATTGATGAAGTCCTCAATGTCCTTGATGATCAAGAAACTTCTATCTAGGTGCATGTCATCTCATATTATTCTCACAACTTTTTTAAAGAACTCAGAGAAGTTAAGTCACTTGTGCAAGCTCATGCAACCTTCAATGACAGGGCTGGGGTTTGAATTCAGATCCATCAGGCTATAGAACTGGCATTTGCGCTATATTCACTGCCTCCCTAATCTGGCCAAGTTCTGTCCTCTGTCACTTCTCCCTTTGCTAATATAACTTCTTTCATTTGCAAGCCCACTGAGTATAGTTCTGAGTGTTATCATACTCCCTCCTAGAGAAATACAATTTTCTCCCAGCAGGGTCTTGTCTCCAGATGTTTCTTTTTATAACCCTGAGATCCTACTTACCACTTTATGCTCTATCTCCCTGAAGAACTCTATTTCCTCCATTATGTTAATGTTTTCTGGACTGTTTGCCCAAATACATGAATACATGTTTTTTTTAATTATTGCCCAAATACACGAATACATGGTGTTTTTGTTTTTAATTACACAGAACATTTGGATCTTTGCCTTTTTTTTTTTAATCTTAACTAGAACCATAATTAATTATGAACTTTGAGTCAAATATTTTTGAAGGATATATTAGCTTGAAATTACCTAAAATAAATAAAGTATTAGATGCTCAAGTATGTTGCCTGGCAGAATGATTTTTTTAAAGGAAGCAAATCTGCATAGCTTTAGTGGTTATTCATGGGCTCTGCCTTCATAGAAGGGCACATATTGCTGCACATATGCCTTTTAGAGGACTGTAAAAAGCTATAAAATGATAATCCTTTATTTCATAGTACTCATGAATACACACCTGAAATCAATAAAACCTGGCCTTGATTTATAAATGCACCATTGTGGCTGGAATAATGTTCCAGTGACAATATCATATACAGAATTCTAAGTGTTTTATCTCAATGCATGTAAATTAATGTGAAGATGGTATGTTCCAGGAATCTATTAGGTGATTCTAAAGTGACTAATGATGATTGCACTGTTGACAAACGTGTAGACAAAGAGTTTAACCAAATTGTTTCATAAAATGTGAGAATGAAAAAGAGCTATATTTCTTAATGTATTCCCTTCTGTAGTAGGAGATTGTGAATATGCAAATGTGAATTAAATATTATAAATGGAAAACTGCAATTTCATCTTTAGCCTTAAAATTTTACTTATGTACATTGGCAAAAACGTAGGATGAGAGAATGTCAGGCAAAAAGGTGTCCCTCAAACAAAACAGGGAACAAGAACAAGTAGGAGGAGAACCAGGGAATAAGGTCCAACTGCTGTTTATACCAGCATATAGAGTATCTAAAACCTCACATCACTACTCACAGCTGCGCCCTCTGTGCCCACCATTGTTCGGAGACTCCTCTGACATTGGTGTCTCTTCGTGTGCTTAGTCCTAATGATTGCTTGCATGTTGGACGTTTTGCCCATCTCTCTGTATTTCTCTTATGATAGCATCTCCCCAACCTGGCCTTTTTTTCCCCACCATGAACAAGTTCTGGGATGTGTGTACATTATGTATTATTTGGTTTTGTTTTTAATAATTTTCATTAATTAATTAATTTATTTAAATATTTTACATTATAGTATCCCCGGGATTCTCCCACCACCATATTACCCGTGAACCATCATTCAGATCATCCGTGCTTTTGACAAAACATGCTTGGCTAATGTTTGATGGATCCACAGTTTGTTCTTAAACCATCTCTTTTTCCATTATTTGATTCATTAATAGCATTTGATTCTGTATAATTCTCTTCTCTTGAAACTCTCTCACTTCTTGGTTTCAGCTGGTTTTTCCATCATTGCTGGCTGCTATTTTCTAGTATCCACCAGGGCATCTTCATTGACCAATGTCCCTGCTTCTGTGCTCAATGTGTAAAGGTGGGCTTCTCATACCATAGGGTCTACATTTTGCAAGCAGTCATAGCAAAGGTATATTTCAAGGAGATAGTCATCATTTCATTAGATCCTCAACCCAGTCTCTAAATTAAGAAAAACCAAAGGCTGAACTTCCCTATTTTCTGCATATTTATTCCTGGGCTACAAATTTATAATTGGCCCATATCATTCCTTTAATGTCTAAGACCTTTGGGCACACATGAGACTTTTTGGGGAAGTTTAAAGTAATAGTGATGATGGGGCTCAACTTCAAATGAAATAAATCAGAAATCTGGGCATGGGATCTAAGCACCCTCTCTGTTAAACTCTCTATAGGTAATGCTTATAGGAAGCCAGGATTTGAAATCTATTTAATTATCTATGAAACTATGTAGAAGATAGTGCTTTGCGCATGTTTGATATCTGTTTGATAAGATTCTTAAAAGGAAAAGAGTTAGATATTTGTAGTTATTTTATGTAGAATATTTCATTTAAAATGCATGTGGTTGGTTCTAAATAATTTTAAGGAAAACATTCACTCTGTGTCAATGACAAAAATAATCTTCACAGTTAAATCAACTATTTTCTCTTTACTACAGTAAGTTATTTCACCTTAAAGAGAGTTGAATTTTATCAGTAGTAGAACTGTATCAATTTAAATGACAAAATCTAGATTTTTTTTTGAAATCTATATAAAGCATACAGAAAATAAGTTAAATATAATTATGTTCTTAGGATTGACTTTATTTGACTCCTTTCTTCTTTACCTAAATGTTTCTTTTATTTTTATAAGTTAAACTGAGCTTTTCTAACTATATTGATGTATTAAAATTCTGCAAAAGTAGATTTTAATGGGCACAGAGTTTTCAGTTTTGCAAACTGATAATGTTTGCACAACAGTGAAAGTGTGCTTAATGTCATCAAGGCACACAATGAAAAAATGGTTAAGATAAAATTTTCCAGCAGTTTGAAAGTATAAGAAAAAAGTTAAAATAGATGATTAAAAGCAAATAAATAAGTCAACCAGTATATTTACGAAAAATAAACCATTGGTGATTTTGAAGGAGAAATATTGTCTCAGCAAAAGTTCAGTCTCTTGAGAAATGACTCAAAACTTTCTCTCAAATTACAGTGACATCATGAGGGATGTGGAAAATAGCTGTAATAAAGAATTCCACAGAGGCAATATATCATAGAAAAACCTATTTTTGCCTAATCTAGTTAACAGTAGCAAGCTATAATTTTCCTTTCCTCTTTTGCAATGTTTACTTCTTTAAGCAAAAACTTTTAAAATTTCATATTTGCTAAAGTTATAATGTAAGGAACAGCATATTTCCTGAAAATATTTTTAGTTGGGATGCATATAGTTTAAAAAGTGATCAAGAAATCCTGAGGGCTCTAATTCTTGCAGAACTCATAGAATTTTGGGACCAAATGTCTGGGTTTTGATTATCTGTGTACACTAGGATAAGTCAGTTATCTACTTGTGCCTCAGTTTCCTTACCTGTTATATTGACACTAACCTTCTAGAATAAAATGAGCTAATACATATAAAGCAGGTAAGATAGAACCGAGAGTTTTATTTTCCCATCACTTTGGATTTGAGAGGTTTCTGATACAGCAAACATTTCATGAGTGCTGACTGTATACTGCTGAAGAGAATCACAAAACACTCGTTCAGATGCCCTCCCTCAGCAACTTGTGCCCCAGTCTTTTCCTGAGAGGCCCTGGACTGCATATGTGCAGTACACGACGCTTCTCCTGTTGCTTCAGCTTCCAATGCCCCAGCCCCCACAACCCATCCATTCACACTTGAGGTTTCTGGAAATCCAGTTGTTTCTTGACAGTGCTCCTGGTCTAATGCCTGGCTATCTCCTTTCTCTCTGAAAGCTGCACTGGTTCAGCCTTCCATTCATATAACATGCTGGTGTTCATTCTGTTAAGTAAATTTTGAGCTTTATGGTTTCTCAGTGAAGTCGGTCGTTTCTCTTTTCATCCACTAGTTTCAAAGAAAGTTAATAAATAGAGGATGGACTGGAAGTCAAGAAAATATGAAAAGATTTCAGGAATAAGATTGCTCTTTTAAAAAAAAAATGTGTCTCAGAACCTAAATGAGATTCCATTTTGACAAAAGAGATAAGAATGAAAACAATCGCTTACAAAACCACCCATTTTCATTCAGGGAAGAGGCTCAGGCTCAAAGGTGGAATCATGTCTGTTTCTGTCCTATGTCCCCAACCACGTGGAACCAGTTCCCAGAGCTGCTTGCTGTCTTGAAACATTGACTGTTCTGAGTTTTCTTCTGCCACCTTGAGAATCCTGAGTGTGAAACTAAGCAGACTGTAACTGAACTAATAGAGCTTGGTCAACTGCTAAAGTCTTGTGTGTAGGCAATAGGAAATCCTGCAACAAATACATGATGATTAAGTAGAAGTCTTGATGACCTGGTTTTCAGTCCCTGAATTCAAAGGACTTTAGTGGAGATTAGAAGGGGCTTCATGAGGGACATGAGACAAGTGAAGTCTTGGGGTTGAGGAGAGCAATAAGCCAGTGCCACTCATTAGCACCCCGGGAGGAGAATCCTATAGCCTGGGTGAGGGGTTTTAGCTGAGGAAGAGAGATACCAACTAAACTGTGTACAAAGAATACCTTTTGCTGTAGTGGGAAAGTGTAACAAGGAAGAAATCAGTTTGTAACGGGACATTGTATTCCAATTTTTAAATGAATTGTTTAATGTCAGTGTACCCCTGTCAGTGTCAGGCATTAAACCTTTTCATAGTCAGGGTGCTCTGTAACTTACCAGGGCCACCTAGGCAGAGTTGTGCAGCAGGATTCTGAGCCCAGATCTTTCATGAGTCTCCCCTCTTCAGATGAGTGGCAGGTTGATTTTGAGCACTGCACTCCCTGTCCTTTCCTGACCTCCTCCCTCCCCATGCTGACCACATAACCAACAAAGGAATCAGACTGTCTTCCAGGAAGCCTCTGCCTCCCAGAAGCCGCCTTCTCTGAACCCAGTCTGGACCACGATGACCATCTTTTAAAAAACAGCAAATTGATTGTATTGGTCCTTCTCTCTGTTTGAGAGGAAAAGCTGTATAACTTTCTGCAGTCCTCCCCATACCCTAATGGAAGGACTCAATATGGATCAAGTCCTTTCTTTCCCTTTGATGCTTTCCTGCCCAGCTCCAGCCCTATCTGCCTCTCAGCACCAGTGGTCCTTGACACATTTGCACTCACTTGACCTTCATTGCTCAGCAAATGCCTTCTTACCTTCTCTGCTTGCATTTCTCCATGGCAGATATGCCACAGGGCTACACTTTTCTGTATCTTTGTGGGGCAACCCAGGGTCTTCTGTACTTTGAGTGGCTAAGTGAACATTTCTCAACAGTTTATTAGAAGATAGAAATTGCAAATTGCTTTTCTCCAAGGAGGAACTTGAAGGGTGTGAATGTTCTTTAGTTTTCCATGACTTGTTAAGTGTCTCTGTTTCCAGAATCTGATTCTTATTACCTGCACATTTGGAGCAGAACCGAGAATCCGCTCCATAACTCAGGACAAGGAGAGGTTTCAGAATATTTTGTGTGGATGTGTCAGGATTACCCAAAATGAGTACTAGTTTGGATTTTGACTGAGCTGTAATTTGCATGACTCTCCTTGAAGCAGGACATCCAGATCAGCTTCCTGCTGATAACAGTAATCAGATTTTGTAGCAAAGTCCCTACTTAGGCAGGGCAACCAGGGAGGCAGCCCAGGTTATTGATTTGCTTTGTAAAGGGTTCTTTTCCATTGCAAAGACTGAATGTGTTGTGCTGAAACTGTTTTCTCCCCTGTACTCAGTGTGCTTCTATTTGCATGTTATGAGACAGAAAATCTTTGAGTTTCTCCTTTAATTCCTTTGCTTAGTTAAAACACTGGTATTAGTGGTTGAAAAACAAAAACAAATTATCTATAATGTATACAATATATACCATTGGCTCAGAGACAGCTCTGTAGAAAACATGGAAATGTACATTGTTTGATAATACAGCAGTCATTTCAAATGTTTTCAATATGCTTTTTTGTACTCCATGCCATTTACAAAAATAGTATCTCTCTACCAGCATTAGCTAAAAGAGGCTTTTTTTCTAGTAAAAATTGCTAACTACTATGCATTTTCACTTTTTCTTAATCTTTGCCTTTGGCAGATAATACTCTCTAGGTAGCTTTGAAGATAATAATAGAGGTGAGAATGCATGGAAGAAGCTTCTGCACCAATTCCCCAGGAATGCTCTTCCAGATGTGGAATGCCATAGGGAGTCAATCTGGCTTGGATAATTGACAGCTGCCAGGATATAATCTGTGCTAAATTGGGGCTGGGGCCACAGAAGGCAACACAACAGCTGGGCTGTTGGGAGTCAAGTTGCTGCACATGGCTTGGCTTGCCTCCCCCACCACTATCTGCAAGGACCTGGGCCCGAAGCAGGGTGTATACTGTAGCGAACGTATGACTTTCACCTGGTGGGTGGCAGGAAATACCTTGATTCACTCAACTGGGTCATGGTTGGATAATTGAGGGTTAGCTTTTTATTGCATTGGCTTTGGCATTTTAATTTTAAAGTCTTTAGAGGCTGGTTTTTAAGATGAGAGAGGGTCATAAATTAAAAGAACTGACAATATCAGCCAAATAGTGAGAACATTCTTCTTTCAAGGCTTGAATTGTGTGACTGCTGTTCTAGTTCCTTGTCTCCCACTTAGTGACTGTTGCACTTTACAGCAAAACCATCTTTCTGGCCCTCCATCATGTCCTGGTTTTATGAATGGGATAATACCACCTGTCCTACCTATATAACAGGTTCAATTTGGGAATTAGAGAAATTAATATCAGTGCTTTGCCCACTCTCAAACCAACTTAAATAGTTTCTAGTATGTAAGGTCCCTGTCTTTTTAATTTTCTCTCTCTTCCGAATTATGGCTTCCATCATAAATACTTCCCGATAATAATAGATTTGATGAGAACTTTTTATGTGCCAAGCATTAACATAAATGCTTTATGGGCATTATTTTATTTAATCCTCACAATAACTTTCTGGACTGGTACTCACCGCTTCAGCTCACACACGTAGAATCTGGATTTGAACCACTGAGATCACCCAGAGAAGCTCATGTACTTCCCTTTGAGCTGTTTTCTAAATGAAGGGGCTTTCATCTCCATTTGGACTTTTGACATTTAAAAGATTGTTTCAAATTTAATAAATTGCTAATTTCCTTTAATGTTTGAAGGTACCCCCAAGCCAGGAGCTGTGGAGTACAATTGTGATTACTAAGTAGAGAAAGAACATACTGGAAAAGGAGGAGTGAGTGGGAAAATGGGGGCAGGGAGAAGAGGAGAGAGACTGCAGAGGAAAAAGTGTTAGTTTGGGGGATGACTTTCTAATACTTTATAGGCAGCTAATCCTTAAAATCTATATTTAATTAGTTGATTAACTTCCTATGTTCATAGAGCAGGAAGTTTGAAAGTATTGATATTGATGATATTGACAATTGTCATAAAAGATCAGAATATGCTTCATTGAAACAACTTCTAGGATTTCAAAACTTGGCTGAAGAAAAATGATTAACATTGCTGTGGTGTGGAAGAAATTAAAGGAAGTGGAATGAGAAGGGGAGGGCAAATGACTGGGAAGGCTTCAGAAAATTCTCTTATATCCTTTTCGGTCATCTTTCTCAATTTCACTTACCAAACGCTTCAACTTGAGCACAGCAGCTCCTCTCCTGGCACTGACAGTGGGCTGCTAAATTCAATCACTGGCTATTTCTGCATCTAATGAAAGCCCTCTCTGCTTGTTTGCTTCTGACCATGTTGAATAAACAGGAGTGATTAGCAGCTCATTGTAACCTATGGCAACAATGAAGTATGTTGAAATGCAAAATTGTTCCAAGTTCCTTTTCATTTCTCCTTTTCATGATGCCTTTTACAGGAGTCATGCCTGGGAACCTGAGCATAACCAGGTCAGATATGGGAGTCTCTAGTTTGATAGAGAATCGGGTTATTTCCGTCCAGACCAATTGAGTTTTAGCTTAAGAAATGACATTTCTGAAGGAGAAAAGAGTGGCTTCTTCTCCAGAATCAGTTCTTATAGTTCAGATGTTGATTGTCCAATCTTTTTTGTTATTTAGGCCTTTTGTTTCTACACTCTTTAAAGGTTTTTCTTTTTTACCTTGTGAAGTTTCATGCCCTCAAGAAAATAGACAAGGTCAGAAACATGAATTAAAACTCAAAAATGACCCTTTAGCTGCTAATACATGCTCCTGCTTCTGGCGGGCATGGAAAGAAATTTTTCATTTATAGCTTAGTACGTCTTACCAACTCTTATAGAGATAACTGGTATGACATCAGTGACTGTTTGTGAACAGATTAGATTGAATATTTTGCTGTGATTTGCAGGAGAGAAATGGAGATAGCATTCCAGCTCAGTTGGCAAGGAGTCTTCTGCGGTTCCTTGAACTTTCAGAGAAAGTGGCTCTGTCTGTAGCGTTGGTGTCGGTCCTAGTGCTTTTCATGTAGGGGAACAGGATGTGTATCAAGTGTCTGTACAGTGATGGGCTGGCATCTTCTGCCCTTCACCACAGGCATGCAGCTCCCCCTAGACCCAGGAAACCAGTCTCATGCCCCTCTGACTCACCATGTCTAAATAGGCTCTCTCCTGCTGCATGTGGTGTTTGTGGATCGATGTCCAGGCAGCAGAGCCATCCTCACATGCATCGAGACATGGTCAGAGTGAGAGCTATACAAGGTCATTCTTTGTGTCTTGCCCAGGAAAATGAGCCACTCGAAGCCTCCCAAACCCATCAGGGGAGAACAAAGACAATTCAACAGCAGGGACTTGAGATGAGGTGGGTAATAAGACTGAGGAGGAAAGAACCTGCACCCAAGACCAAGAAGATGGAATAGTCTGAAGTAGATGGTCACGTGGCTGTTGAGCTGGAGGAAGAAGGAAGGCTTCTGCTTAGGGGAAGGGAAAGTTGTCAGATTCTTCTTGGCCACTGGTGCTCAAACTTCTGGCTCAGAATCTTTGTATTCACTTAAAAACTATTCAGCTTCCCAGATTTTTTTTTTTATGGGTTACATGGATTAATAGTCACCACATTAAAAGTCAAAACTGAGGGAATAAAAATTAATTGGTTGGTTTATTTCAAACCATGTGCCAACTGTAGGTTCACAAATTACTTTTTTTTAAACTGCATTTTTCAAAAATAGTTCACAATTATGGTATCATTTTACTTTGCCACAAATCTCTTTAATATATGGCTTAAAGGGTAATCGTTAGATTCTCTTCTGCAGCTATTCTTTGCCACATTCCATGTCACATATCTTCTAGAAAACTCTACTGTACACTTGAGAAAGAATGAGAGTGAAGAAGCCAAAGAATTACCTTAATATTGTTGGGACAATAGTTTTACCCTATCAGAATTCTTAATAAGATCTCAGAAACTCCCAGTATTTCACACACTAGCTTTAGAGAACTGCTTCTTAGGGTGCCATTCCCTAGAAAAGAACCCCGCTCTGTGTTTAATACATGGCCATCTTGAATGATGACATTTCTGTATCAGCAGAAAGTTAATATGGTAAGCCAGATGGGTAATTCTTTTTAAAGCCTTTGCCATTTGAACAGTGCTTCTGAGCACTCAACAAAGCATCATGGAAATGAGCTAGAATAAGATTGACGCTGAATAGCCCATTGGGCAGTCTGGCCAAGTTCTTGCTCATTGACTGGCAAACAAGATAATCCAGAGAATGAGACAGTCTCTTTTCCACATTTTTAAAAATGTGAACCTCGAATGCTGAGAATTCCACTTAGCTTGGGCAGCACTTAAGCTTTTCCTCCCTGCAATTACCAAGAGCTTTCTAAAAGAGGAGCAGCAGCTCCACTTTTAAAGTCTCTCTGAGCTTCCTGTGTCTAGGCCCCAGGGTAACTTCAGTCTTTCCAAATGACCAATAACTGGGCACTTTACCCACTCATCTGGCATCTCCTGGGCAGCACAGATTCATCTCACTTAATCCTGACTCCATTTTCCTGCACCGTGATGAGCTGTAGCATCAGCAAGACAAGTAGGATTTGGTAGCAGTGATTTATAGGGGCTGTGATCTAGTTTTGCTCAGGCCCAGCCCTCAAGGAAAGAGTGATGGGTATACTAGGGCCAGCCCACAGTCAATCTATGCACATGAAAAGAAGACTGTTCAAAGAGAAAGCAAAGCACATTTGTATGTTGTTTGAATTCAGGGTCATAATTTTTAGTGTAGGGAAATGTTCAGCTTCATTCTCTGTCCCTTGGGAAAATGTATGCATCAGTGCTCTGGCCTCTACAAAACTGGCAGAGGCAGTCTCTGTAAACTCAACCACAGCCAGAGAATTTTAGAGTGAGGAGAGTTAGAGCTCATCAGGATGGAGGGAAGCTCATCAGGATGTTTGTGTGTGTGTGTGTGTGTGTGTGTGTGTGTGTGTGTGTGTGTAGGGACTTATAAAGAAGGGGCAGTGCCTCCATAACAAAGGCCCATGCATCTTGTCTGTTTGTCCCCTACCAAATTCTTGCTTTAACATTCAGTTGCCACAAGGAAATAGAATTATCCAATTCCCAATATCTCTGTGATTCCTGTCACTCTACTAACCTCTGTCTGTTTCCTTATTTATAAAATGGGCGTAATGGTACATGGGTGGCATGGTGGTGGGAGAACAGAAGGGTATACAACAATGTAATAATATATATAAATGTAATCAATAAAAAATTAATAACCAAAATGGGCATAACACTAATGCCTATCTCAGGGTTGTTTTGAAAATTGATATTTACCGCAGCTTCTTAAAGTCAATTATTGTAAGACATAGGAAACAGTAAATGTTAGACATTATTAAATTATGTTGCTACTACTGCTATTATTCTTTGATATTGCTGAAATTCAGTCTCTTCATCTACAAAGTAAATTCTCCAAATGTGGAAATTAGGTTTGAGAATATATGGTCACGCCTTGTTGAAAATGTCAAGTGCCATGGAAAGTAATGCACTGTATTGGGGGGAGTAGCAACTCTATGAATAATTTGTTTTTTGTACCTTAGTGTTTTCCTGTCTCTGTCATGTGCTCCAGCACATGATTTTGTGCACTGTTTTTAAAGTGGGGCAGTTAATTTTGATGAAGCGAATCTATATAACAACCAGAGTAGAAACAGCAATAGAATCACAAGAAATAACGATAGTTAATATTTGTGTTTGTCTTGTACTACCAGCACTCAGCTAAGTAGTTTACATGTAATATATTGTCTCTGTCTCACCTCAAGAGGTGCTGTTATCCTCCCCACTTGCAGAGGAGAAAGGCAAAGCTGATAGTTCACTCAAGGCCACTCTGGCGGTACACAGCTGAACAGGGACTAAGCTCAGGCCTGCTGGTCCCTCTCAGTGTCTTTAACCAGGTCGTGGCAGGGCAGGAAGTGGAGAAGAAGAAGGAAGGTTCACACCCCAGTTTGAGCTCAGCAGGCTACTGTGTTGTGCTCTGCAGGTGAAAGAATTAGAGGTTTAGTGCTCTGTGCTTCAATTAAATAGATGGCATGTTGTTGATAGTAGTCAGGGGGAGGCAGCAGTACTTTTTAGGTGAGTGTGTCATTGACCAGACACACCCAGGGACCGAGCTGAACCTAGATTTTTGAGATGGGGAAGACTGGATGTGAGACTCCAAGAGCTCCCCAGGGAGTGACCAGGTGAGACCTATAAGGACAGAGTCTGGGGCAGAAATCCCATGAGGAGTTTCTGAAGAGACCCTGAGGCCCTAGAGAAAAGGCATGAGGTCTAATGCGGTGGTGAGCCCTGGGCTTTGTAGGACCTGCAAGACGTAGAGATGCAGAATCTCTCCAGGTTGCTGGACATTCTCTCATGAAGCATGGGTATCTCTTCCATGTCTCTGTCCAGTGCAATTTACTGGAAGAAGTTTATGCCATAGTAGAAGCATACCTAGTTCTTTCCAGGGAGGCTGTTTAAGCTGGTAACACAGAGTCAGCAAAGTCTGAATTCAAACCTTATTTCTGCCACTTAAAAGCTATATGACTGTGCAAGTACTTAATTCACCAAATCTTCATGGGACTGTGAAAAGATTAAAGAAGAAATTGCCTATAAATAAATCACCTTGTAAACCTGAAGTGCATTGTAACTAGATCTTCTACTAACTGATTCTTGGGTTTTACAGCTGTGCTGAGAGGCTGCTCCAGCTCTTTTAGGTCATCATCATACAACACCAGTTTTAGGTTCAGGGCTCCATGGACAGGGGGCTAGTTTGGTTCTAAGTCTTTCTCTCTTACCTAGGCATTGTTCAAGCTCAAGAGGGCATTGGCCAGGCTTGTATGGAATTGACCACCCAGCTTGAGCCTATTCTAGTGCACATCTCAAACCGATATATAGGCTTACTGCCCCTGGCTCAGCTGATGAAAGTTGTGCTTTGCCATTTCCTCATTTTGTGGGTCACCAAACCCAGCCAGGACTCCGAAAACTCTGGCCTTGTATTTGAGGGGCTACCCATTTTATTCCCAGATAGAAGAGGTTGCCAGCCCTGAATAAGAGCCAGATTCCTCTGTAAAATGCAGGAACCCTCCCTACCTGTTGTCTATCATCAACTGAGTAAGGAGTCCTAAGAAATTTGCAGCCCACCTTCCACCCATGTTAACTGAATGGTTGAGGCACAGATACTGTTGGAGCATCTGTAGGGACCAGATTGTCTACCCAAATAAACCCTCTGTGAACAGGACAGCAGAGCTCAACCTGTGTTACCTGGGTATGAGTTCGACAGATGGTGGCAGGCTAACATCAAAGCCAGACTGGCACAGAGGCAGCAGAAGGGGAGACAGGAAGCAGGTGTCCTCAGGGCAGGCATCAGATTCTCATAAATGTGCCAGAAAATCAGCCTGCCATCCAAGCAGCAGAATTTCAGATTTGGTATCACAGTCTCTAACAAGCCTTCCCCAGGATCTACCAGAGCCTTTAAGGAGACAAACTGCTGGCATCCAGAACATGAGTCAGAGCCAACCACAGGAGCCCTAGGGAGTGGGGGGGGGGGAGAAGTGGTAGGGTTGGGGGTTTTCTCAAGCTGTCTTGGGCCATGCACCTGCTCACATAGGCTGGCAACATGATTGTCCCACCTGCTCAGTGATTTTCCCAGGAGCATCATTTAAGACATCACTGACTTCTGACATGAATATGTCTCTTTGGACCCCTCACACAGCAGCCTTGAGAGAGTTCCTCCAGCCCCTCCAGCTGCTCTAGGCTGGAGCAGAGTCAGTTCCCAGCCCAACTTCCACACCAACTTCCTATTTCGCTCCTCTACCCCCTACCCCAAAGCAGGCACCATCCCCAGAGTTCTCTGCACATTCTTGTCTTTTATCCTCAAGCAACCCAGCCTGGTAACCATAGTTATGGCCAGTTCAAAACTGGAAATACTGAGGTATGTGGAGGTCAACCTGTGTAGAACAGAGCAAGAGGCAGAGCAAGGCTGCAAATCAGGTCTTTTTCTCCCTCAAGCTCAAGCACTAATCAGGAGAGATGGAGACTCATTCTTACTTGACCAGGTCTCCTCAGAGTTGCTGCATCAGGTGGGACAGGTTTGCATTCTTGGCACACTTTGAAATCTCATAGGAAATGTTAAAAGTGCTCTTCCTGGATCTCTGGTTTCAAATGGAAGTACAGCCTGAGCATTTTCTAAACCAAAGGTCGGCAAATTCTCTGTAAAGAGCCAAATAGTGCATATTTTAGCCCTGGCAGGGCCATATGGTCTCTGTCAGAACTACTCAACTCTTCCTTCATAGAGCAAAAGCAGCCATGGACAACACATAAACAAATGGACATGGCAGTGTTCCAGTAAAACTTTATTTATAAAAGCAGGTGGCTGGCCAAAACTGGCCTATGAGCCATAGTTTGCCACAGACTGATCAAATCAGTCAGTTCATTAGTGTATTCCACCCATTGCCTGTGAGCTTGGAATTCATCTTGTTTCGGTGTGTCTATTTTCTCTAGTGGCTTGGGAAGAACACCCCCTGGATATCCCTAAACCCTCCAGTTCACTGCCTCACTGAGGCTTGACTGTGTTGGCTCAGTCTCTATGGCTGAGTTTCTTCAAACGGTCTCATTTTGTTGATGACCCTCTTTCCCCCTTAACTCCCTCCCTCCCTGGGTCTGAAATTCTGTCATGAATAATCATCCATTTTGGGGGTTCTTTCTAGCTTGCCAGGTCTTCCCTATGAGGAGCTAAAATGACCCCCTCTTGATCTTATCCGGTGACCAGATTTTCTATAATTTGGAGAGTTAACTGGATTCCCAGAGCTTCCACCTGTCATAGAGGAAGCCTGCCCCTACAGGAGCATGCCTGTCCTTGCCAGCTGTCTCCAGGGACTTCTGTTCCCCAACCTTCTGCTCATAGAGCCCTACTTCCTTCCCTACCCAACTGACCCTCTATGGCCTGTGTTTATAGCATGAATAAGAGCACCATTTTCACCCGAGAAAATCAGTGTATCAGGTTTCCACTATGGAATATTAATGCAATATTTCTTAAATTGGGAGATGTGATTATTGACAACGTTTAAAGGGCAACTGGAAAACAAGGTGCTGAGTTGTTCATGGGAACTAGAATCCCCATAATATATGAAATCAAAAGCATGCTTTTCTTATCTCCCCTCAAATGGGTAAGAGACACTGCAGGAATACCAGACTAAAAGAAAACTACTAATATGGGTGGCACTTGAGATATTAACAGTTCATGTACACAGAGTGTCTTTGTGAGTTCTTTGTTTTGACATCAGGATGCATTTATTCCTCAAACATTTCTGAGACCCTAGTTTGTTCCATATGTCAGGGTATGGGATGAGGTTCCTGTCCCCATCACCAGAGAAACAACCACCAAGTCATATCAGCAATGCCGGAGAGGCAAAGACAGAGGAGATCTGGGCCTTGAGAGGGTAGAGTGGGAAGCCTGGGGTTCCTCCCAGGTGGTGAGAGATGAGCTCTTTGAATAAAGTTCCCCACCTGGAAAATAGGAGGAAATACATTCTTGAGTAAAGGATTCAGCATGTCATTGGTGGGAATGGGGTATGATTATGTGACTGGAGAGTGTGCTTCCTGGGAGAGAATGGTGGGGGCTGAGGCTAGAAAGGGATATGTGATCCTGTTTGTTTTAAAAAGACAGTCTAATAATATCTAGGATTTGGATTTGGGGTCAGGAGGAAGGAGAGAAGCAAGAGTCTAATTTGGAAATGTAAAAATAAAGAGGTCTTCCACTAGGGAGGTGGGAACAAAGGATGGAAGGGGCAGAGAGTCATGGTTACATAATGACTGGATAATACAGGTGAGTGAGGAGTTCTTTATGATTAAACATAGAGAAGTGATGTTTTCAAAAGTTGGGGAAGGTGAGGAGTTGGGTTGGGGATCTGTTGAGACTACGAAGTCTGAAGAACATATAAATGGATATTCTTAATCTGTGGGTAATGTGGACTGGAATTCATGAAGTATCCTTGGAGCTAAGAGTGATACACTGGTGGAAATGAAATCCATGGCATCTCCAAATGTGTGAGGGAGAAAAGAAAAGAATGGGGAAGAAGGGAAAGGGAGCAGGTCTTAGGACAGGGATAACATTGACCCATGCACAGGGACCATTTACCTAGGAACGAAATGAGATGAATGACCACATGAACTGCAGTGCATTCCAAACACCCTGAAAACCTTGTCACCATGCCCACCATTCAGAATACAGGCTCCATTCATTTGCTTTTTCACTAATTTATTGATCAGTAGTATACTGAACCTGAGATACTCCACAGGGCATGGGATAGGAATGCTTCTGGGCTCTGGTCCTTACAACTTAGCAGAGAAGATAGGCTTTGGGCAATAAACTTAAAAACAGAAGTTTTCAAGTAAACAGACTATCACAGTTGTGTGATTGTAGACAAATTGTTCTCTTTCTTCAGCCTGTGTCTTGATTGGAAAAAAAAGCATTGATTAAGGGATGTGTAGGGCTTCTAGTTTATCCACTTACACAAACTATCTAAATTAATATTTAAACTGACTACCTAGATATATTTAAAAATGACTTATTTTTAATAAGTAATACAGTCAGATGGTAAAAATTTATGGAAGGGTAGAAAGTGAAAAGCTCCCCCCCACCATGTCCATAGTAGCCAGCTCTGCTTCTCGAGGATACCAGTGTTGTTGGCTTCCTTTGTGCTCTTACTAGAATGTTCTTTGCATGTACAATGTGTGTGTGCACATCCATCAACCAGCCTCTTTTCCTTTACTCCCTTCCTTCCTCCCCCTCATCCTCTTCCTTTTTTCTTCCTCCTTCCACCCAAGTTTCATGAACATCAAGAGACCTTCCAAGTAACACTTCAGCTGCTTGGGTGTGGGATGCTGAACTTGTGGGGATGCTCCAGATTCCCTCCCATCCTTCTACATAAACAGTATAGAGATGGTCATGGCAGTGATAGAACTCTCAGTAGCATGATAGAACAGGTTATAATGGGAGCTATGACCTCATCTAGTTTTCAGCAGGCGCTGAAGATGTAACTGATAATACATGTCAGCTCATTTGTCCATACAAGCCATCTGTGTTGTATGAAGTGAACTGTGTTCATTACTACTGGTTCTTCTGTTTGTTTTGAAAACCTTATTTTGAATTGGAGTTAGGTATTAGGTAGAAGAAAGAACATTAATTAAGTGGACTCATGCTTGTCTGTTTATTAGTGAGACATCTTCTTACATCAAGAGATTTCTACTAAAAGCCTACTATGTGTGGGACACAGAGAAGAAATATGTTGTATTTTGAGATGATGCTGACACCCACAATTGTGTTGGCTGTTTACATTGACTCTGGCAGACTGAAATTGCTTTACCTTTTCCCTTTACTAGTCTCTCATTACGGTTTTCATTGGCAAATGAGATTGTAAACCAGGGGTAATTCACTTTGCATAATAGAAGGATTCCTGAAAATTGTTTTTGGAAGTGAATTGTTATATAGTGAATAATGTTTTAACCGTACTGGGGGATTTTTCTATTAAAAGGAAATTCCTGATGTTGAATTGTTTTGAAAGGTGAAGTATTATTTTCTGATTTATCTGTTTGGTAAGGGAGAATTTTAACCTGAAGGAAAAATAAGTCAAAATTTAATAACTTCAGGAATCTGAAAAAATATCTAACAGAAAAAAAAATTTTACAGCTTGTAAGTAGTAAATACTATCAAACCAACCAATGATATGAAGATCACATAACAAATGTTTGCTGAGCCAAAGGATAGACATAGTCTTATTTTTGGGGGCTAAGATGGATGCACCTCAGAAATAATCTGGTTTAAACTTCAATTCACCACAATAAACCTAAATTGCAATGGAGATCCACAGAGACATTTTTGTTTCCCAATGTATATAAAAGTGTTTGCATTATGCTATTGTGTATTGACTCTGCATAAATAGCATTATGTCTAAAAATTGTACATCTTCCTTTTTAAAATTCCTTGTTACAATTCCTTATTTCTTATTAAAAATACTATCATTTGCCGAAGCTTCAGTGAATCATATACTTTTGTCAGTAGAGGATATTGCAAAAAACTACAATATCTATTAGGTGCAATAAAGCTATTACAGGTATCCTTGTAATAGAAAATCTTGACAGCATGAAAAGGATGAGAATAATGAGAAAAACAGAGAAAGATGAGAAAAGAGAAAAGGAAGGATAACAGTAGGTGGTGGCTACGGAAGTGGCAGAGGACATTAAAGCCAGAGGACAGGTGGCAACAAAGAGAACTGGCCAGTAGAAGAGAAAACAGAAGCCATCTCTCCAGGAAGCTGCATATCTGACCCACTTTAACAGCTTCTGCTTGAAAGCACATTGACCCAGGATGTCTGAACTCCCCTGGATCCTATAGATGTCATGCATTTCTGCACAATGGTACCATATTACTTTTCTTAGGTGATCACCTATGTGCTTTATGTGTTAACTCATTTAACGGTCCTAACAACCTCTTGAGGACTCATCCTCACTTTCTAGACAAAGTAACTAAGTTACAAAAAGGCTGAGCAGCAATTCACTTAAGTTCAAAATCTACAAGGAGGAAAGCCAGGTATGATTGGCAGAATTCAAAGATGTCTCCTCACATTCCTACCCGTTGGTGGAGGTACTCTGAAGAACCTCCTCCTTTTTAGTATGGACAGGACTTGAAAGTTGATAGGATTTCTCTCACTTGATTATATTTTATTATATGGCAAGGAAGAAGGAATCTGAAGGATAGAAAGTCCCTCTTCAGTTGATATTGAATTATTCAAAGGGGAGATTTTTTGTTGTTGGTGGTGTGTGAGTGGGCCTGGCCTAAACAGGTAATGCCTCTATGAAAAGATACAGAATTTACCTGGAGAACCAAAAGCAAAGCAGGAGATTCTTCTGCTGACCTGAAGGAATGTCAGCCATGTTGTGAAAGTCTATGGGAGAGGTCATGTAGCAAGAATTAACATCTTAGAAGCTAGAGTGGTCCCTGGTCAGTGGGTAGCAAGAAAATGAGGAGCTCACTTATCAGTCTCAGGGGAAAAGTTCTTTCCATTTAGAAGAAGCCCTGAGCTCCAGCAAGGAGCATAACCCAGCTTACATGTTGACTGCAGCCTGTGACCCCATAGGCCCTGCAGAAACTGTGAACTAAGAAGTATGTCTTGTTTAGGCCACTAAGTTGGTGTTTATTTGTATTTTAGCAACAGGAAATGAATACACTAGCATTTGAACCTCTGCTTCTGTCTGCAAAGCTGATGTGGTTCCTCATTGCTCGAGTCTGCAGTCCTTTGGAAAAGTCTTATTTCAGAACCACAGATTCTTAGAACTTCTGAGTTAGACAGGCACCACTGAGATCATTCAGTCTGGTGGCTTACCAACCTTTCATTTATAGTAGAAGCCATCATTAAACAGGTCAGGGGAGCAACTGTGCTTAAAATGGGGCATGCAAGCAGAAAATTTGGTAGTAATGAAGCATCACTTGTAACTTCCTCAAGGCACCTCTGAGGAACACAGCTTGAGAACCAGTGATCTGATCCAACAATCCATCTGGTCTTTCTTTTTCTTTCCACAGTATTTTGGCCTTCCTTTGACTTCTATTTTCTGTTTCATTTAGACCTGTCTCCTTATAATTTCCCTCTGTGAAATAGGTCCATTCACATATGGTACAGTACATAGAACAAATTGAAGCCTTCCTCCTAGGACAGTTGTCCTGCCATTAAAGATAGTTCTTTTACTTCACAAAAGTCTTCATTTTCAAGTAAAATTCTACATATTCCTTCATAGGCCTATCTGTCCTTCCCCTTAACAAGCACTCCAGCCTTGCTAAACTTCAGGTTGTCTGTGTTTTGTTGTTTTTTTTTTTTTTTTTTGAATGAGGTTGGGAACAAAACAGGAGATTTTGGTGTGACTGGCTTCACAAAAAACACAGCAAGTCTAATATAAGTCACAGTGTAAATATTCTGTTTCCATCAAGACAATATAGACTACAGTAGCTTTTCTGGCAAGCATCATGCAGTGTTGACTCATACCATACGCAGAGTTAATAAAAACTCTGTTTTCACACATGTGGCTGCTAAGGTGTGTCTTCGCAATCATGGACTTGTGTGTGTTTATTTTAACTTGTATATGGGCTTAACTGTCATCACTATTCTCTCATCAGAGATCTGGTGCATATACTGCTTGATCCCAGTTATGTCATCTAGCACTACTGCTCTTCTTTACAATAGCCTCAACCTTCAATTTGATCATTATGCTCTTAATGTCCTCATTGGGGTTATTGACAGAATTTTGGAACTGGACAGAACTGAGGTCAGAGCCCTCTGGCACCATATTGATGACTTACTATCCATGTTTGCATCCTTCAAACAACTGCAAGTTCAACTAATTGTATCATCTCCTGGCATTCAACACACAAAGGTACCCACCAAAAAGTAGTGTTTCTCAGAGTCCACCCACAGGTTGTTGAGTCTTTCCCTGACATCGTAGGTAAGGCCATCTTGGCCCCTTCTGAATGCTCCCAAATCCTTTGGAGAATCTTTTCAAGACTATGTATCACACTCAATGGTCATGGTCTGGCTCCCTTCAGATCAACATTTCCTCACACCACTCCATGTTCTCCCATGTTTGTGTTCTCCACGCAGACTCCCAAGGGAAAAAATATAAAAGCTGTTTGGAGGATAATTGTGAAACTTTTGGTTTCTGAAAGATTGAATTAGAGCTTCTCTTTATTTCAGAGGAGGAGCCTATTCTAAGAATTTTATCCTAAGAAATAGGGTAGACCAGAACTGTACATATTAAGGTGCACAGTTATTTTTTTTTATTTTAAACTATACAGTTTATTTCAGGTTTAGAACGTATAAATAGAAGAAAATGAGGATACAGCAAGATATCACTATGAAAAATATTACAAGTTTTAAAACTTTAAGACAACATGAAATTTGGATACAATTATAGAAGTGGCGAATGGGGATGTTCTCCAATATCCTAGTTAGGAGGGTTTTTTTTTTTTAATAATTTTTGGAATTTTTTTGTGGGAAGAAAGCAGGTTACATCAATAGGTATACATATTACAATACCATAATTACAAAATTATAACCATGCAAAATATTATGTTATTTACTGATGTGTGATTTAAGAGTTTCAAATACCACTGGAATGGCAAGCATCAAATCCAGTGTACTAATTATTATTTCTGGGAATGTATAATGGGGAATAGGATAGAACAGATATCCACAGAGAATGTTAACTATCTCTGTGATGGTTGTTCTTTTTTTTAATTTAATTTAATTTTTTAAATTTGCATATATATGTGTATTTATATTTTTATTGCATTATTGTGTACAGGGCTTTCCCACTTTGCTAACACCTGTTAACCATCTTGATCTTTTGTGTGCTTCCCTCCCCCGCCTTCTCCCTTCTCCTCTCTCGCTCCATTGTTCAGTACCATTGGTTGTTTTTATTTTTTCTTATTCGTTTGTTTGATTTTTCCTATATCCATCATATAAGTGAGACCATCCTGTATTTCACTTTTTCTTTTTGGCATGTTTCTTCTAATATGAGTCTTCTAGTTCCATCCATGTTGCTGAGAATTACATGTATTTGTCCTCCTTGATTGATGCATAGTATTCCATCATGTATATGTACCACATTTTTTTTAGCCAATCGTCAGTTTTGGGGCATTTGGTTTGTTTCCAAATCTTGGCAATTGTAAACAGAGCTGCAATGAACATGGGCATACAGGTGTCCTTTTGAATTAATGTTTTCATGTCCTCTGGGTAGATTCCTAGTAATGGGATTGCTGGGTCAAATGATAAGTCCACTTTCAACTGTTTGAGTATCCTCAACACAGTCTTCCATAGTGTCTGGTTTTAAAGGTTGAAGTGAGCCTGTGGGGTGGGGTGGTCAGGAAGATGAAAGGAGAAGGCTGAGTATATTTTTGCAAGGTGGAAGTAAGTCCAAGGTCTTCTTCAGTGGCATCCTTCCTGTCATCTGTCCTCTAGCCTTTTCTCTGTTGACTATGCCCTACATGAAAGCAGGCAAGTGGATAACTTCTGTTGTGTGTGGGATCTCAGGATGGATGAGTACCTATACCCAACCTGAAGTGAAGATTCTGTGATGCCATGATTCCTTGAGAAATCATAAAACTAATGTGAATAGGCTTTGTAAAGATAGTCTGTGGCTGAAAATAAATCATGTTCATATGTTCTTGGTTCATTTTTCATAGACCTTTCTCCTGTATAAAAAAAAAAGTTTCCATAGGTATTACAGGACAACTGTAACACTCAAAGACCAAGAACTCCTATTGGGTAATTGAGTAAGTATTTTAATTTTCATAGTGAAATGTTAGAATATAGTGTTTACTTGTTTTTACCATCAAGTATCTATCAGTTATCTCTGGTAACTATTCTAGTTTCTTTGGGATCGGGGAAGGGAGAGGGAGGTCTATTCACCTCCTCTACTTTCTACCCATGTGTTTCTGGTGAACTTACCTCCATATTCTGCCCTAAGGGGATGTAGGTCCCAGGTCTGACCAGTCAGACCATTAGCAATCTTCCATGTTTGGCTGAAGCTGATGAGATGCAGAGAGACTTTTGACTGGAACTTCTAGAAAAGAAACCCTTGTTATTTTTGCCAGGTTTAGAATTGTCAAGCTTGAGACTCAAACTGTTTCAGCAAACTGGTTTCTAAGCGGGAACAATCTCAAAAAGAACAGAAAGAACTCAGAGCAGGTAGAGATTAAAGATAGGGCAAAACTAGATTCTGGTCATGTGAGAGGGCACTGGTTAAAATCTGGTCTCTGGAGCTAGATTGTTAGGTTTGAGCTACTCTACCATTTCCTAACAGAGTCACTCAGTGCAAGTAGTCTCCCTGTCTCAGTTTCCTCATCTGTAAAACAGGAATCTTTATAAGATCTACTCTTAGAATTATTATAAGGATGAGTCATGTGAAATGCTGAGAACAGTATCCAGCATTTAACATGAACTACACAAGTGTTAATCACCCTTGAGCTTTGTGTCTGGCTGCACCTACGATGTGACCACCTTTAGATTTTTTTAGTTCTTAGAGCAATGTTTTCTTTTTGCATTAGTCCACTTGGGGCATATTTTCTGTCATTTAACCCAAAGAGTAATTCAGTAATTACTTAATTTTTCCTTCCTTAGCAATTTTAAGATAAATAATCCAAAATCAGATATCCTTTCCTGATTGTAATCCAGTGGTGAATATGGTCTTGGAACAGGTTGATTCCTTCTCCTCATCTTCCAAGTTTTGGAATGAATGTTTTTACACAATAGTGTTGTGACTATCTAAGAAATCTCTGAATATTGTAAGTTCATTTCTCTAGCAAGTAAATGCTCTACTCTCTTACTTCCAATTCATGCAATATACAAGACTGCTGATATACTAGAAAACCCTGAGCAGAGTAGTTAATTGGGCTTGTGAGTAGGAATATGGAACAGATCAGAAAGCCTGGGACTTCACTGTGACCATCTCAGCAACTCCCCCTGTGTGGGCTTAGACAAGTCATTCTCCTTGCTTTCCTGGCAAGATAATAGCTGAGGTTCCCTCTTTATTGATTTTGCAATGTATGAAGGATTTTTTATGCACCTTAAATAATATATTCAATTTTCTCTGTGGTCAAGATGATGGAAAAGAAATTAGAAAAATAACAAATCTTAATGAACCCTGTCTGCATTTTGTGATTGCCTTAGAATATGCAGTGCATATTTTAAGATTTCTGCTCTCATTTTCTTTCTGAATGTGAAGGCTTTCATTTTGGGGGGGTATTGTTTTTGCTTTTTTTCCTATTTTTTTCCTCTTTAAAAACCCATGTGGTCTTCTCCCTGAGTCCTCACAGTTCTTAATAATCAACAAGGATCTTGCCCATTTAAGCTGAGAATTGCAGCAGAGGCCCTGGGCTTCTTGGCAACTTTAATTAGCAGACAGCATGCAGAGAGGAACAATAAGGAACCAGAATAGAAAACAAATAGTAAACTAGAGAAGAGGGAGACAAAGAGATGGAGACAAAGTAAATGACTAGAAATCGTTCAGGGAGCTGGGAATAACTGTGTTATTCTTTCTTTTTCTTAGGATGTAGAGTACTGACCTGTTGTAAGCAACCAGTGAGTATTTGCAGAGTGAGTGAGCGAGGGAGAGAGGAGGCAAATGATGAATAGATGAGGGAGCATTTGGCACATGCGGACACACTTGATCGTGCCAACTCAACTAGCCCAGGGACAGTGGAGGAAGGAAATAACAAAAGAAAACTCAAGATACCCATATACCAATGCAAAACACATTTTCCACAGCAGAAGCAAAAGTATCCAAGGCACTGTAGGAACCACTCAACATTTGTGATAACTAATAAGTTTGCTTACAGATGCGAACCAATGCGTTTGTTTTTGAAATAGGGTACAAGTAAGTATTCATTGCATGCCTCACTATTTGGCTTTTAGGTTGGACTTAATTAAAAAAGCTGTAGCATCTTTGAGTCCAATTTCCTCTTTTCACAGAGCATCTGTCCCTGACAGCTTGTGTGAGGCTTGGCCACTTGTTGAGGCTGGGGCTAGAGGAGGAAATGACAGGGGAGAGGCGAAGTGGACATACGTCTCTTGTTGAAGGTGGCACTCTGATTCTGCAGGGCCCGGTCACGTGCTTAGGAGGCTTCTTGGTTTAAGCAAGGCAACAGATGTCTCTGAGAGGGGCAGCTGGCAGCCTCACAAAGGCCAGCATGACGGAGGGTAGGCATGAGTGCACCAACAGGAGAGCAAGGCACACATGCTTTTGCCCTCTACTCAGAAGAGAAAAATGGGCCAAATTCACATAAGTGCATATTCTAGAATCCATAGAAGGTGATGGCAGAGAGAATATACTTCCCTGGAATAACATTATCCTGAGGGGTAAACCTGACTATTTCCAAAAACAAGTATGTCCTGAAGCTTTCTATATTCAAACTGATGGTACAGAGAGAAAAGTCAATACAGGAGATGACTTTGCCTATGCTATTAGCCCTGTTTTGCTTTGCAAAGCATAGCTATCCTTTTATGCATTTACCTGAGGTCTGGCTTTGCATGTGACAAAAAAAGAGAACTGAAGCATTCTCCCCTTAGATCTGCCATTCTCACTTATCAGAACAAGCCTATCAGTACATCCAAACAAACCTGTGTCTCATTTTGGGACAAGTAATTGAGTTTGTGGTAAGCAAGCTCTTACAGATGGAGCATGCACTTAATCTAATTTCCATTCCTTGTTTACAGTGTTGCTTTTAAAAATAGTATGTTTGAAGTTCAGAGGTGAAAGGGGTTGGTGTTGTATCTCTGAGACTTTGCTAGCATACCCCTCCCCATTCTCTAATCCCCATAGATATTCTGACTGCATCTTGTCACTGGACAAACCCTGATGCTTTAATGCAAAAGCAAGTAACATTGTACCCTTCTTAAAGTGACACTTAACGTTTTCTTCTTTGTGGTTCTATGGATATTTGGATCTCTGCTACATTCCCATTGACTTACATTTGATGCCTGAAGAGCACAATCAGCCTCACAGTGGAGCAGATTGTCACAGAACCATGGAAGAATGCTAATTCTGGACCACATAAGTGTTAAACACCAACATGACCACTGCTAGCTGGCAAGGTCAGGGGCTACCAGATGTGTGTGGTCAGCAGTTTAGTGATTCTTACCTATGATTTCCCAGTTACACAAGTGATGATAGAATGATAGTTATGGGAAAAAATTACAATAAAGTACAGATGAGTTAAAAATGAATAACCTCCTTGAAAACACATTTATAAAGGTTCACATTAATATTGGGTATGTATGCATCTATTTCCCTCCTGTTGCACACTGGCATGTAAATATATGTATTCGTGAAAATGTGGTCAAAACATTAATTCTATTTCAAAAATCCATCATGAACATATTTCCACAACTCTAAGTACTTGATGGCATTTTTCATGGCTGTATATCATTCTATCATGAAAAGGGAACCAAGAGATGTCTGTCCTCTGTCATTTGGCATGTTTTGTGTACATTATTCCCTGTTATAATTTTGAGGAGCAGGGGTGTGAGTCTCATATATTTTGGTTGTTTAAAGTCCTAAATATTAAATCAAATATGTTTAAAGTAAGACTCATGAATGTCCAAACATGGGCATTTTTTATAATGATTATTTAGCCAGCACATGGGAATGTACTTGTCCTCACATTAGCTTATAAGAACATCTGTTACTCGTGGTCTAGGGAAGTGGAGGAGGGAGAAAAAGGGCAGGCTCCAAGTGTTTCTCCTTGTGGAGTAAAGATGCATATTTTGATATAAGTTACCGGAAAATGCAGACTCTTAGTACATCACTGGAGAGAGAGCAAAAAAAACTTAGTGACGATCAAGTACTTTGAGCCACCTTTCAATCCATTTATCAAAAGAGCTTATAATGGAACTCATTTCAAGGGAGGTCAAACACTAATAAGCATTGAAAAACGAAAGTTAATAGGACATCAAGTTAATCTTTTACTATCCATTCCTTGATCTTGGAAAGCTTGAAATATTTTTCCACACGAATTTTGTGACTTATTGATTCATTTCTGCCAATTGGCTTATTGGAACAGACACAGATGCTTTGCTTTTAACTACTGCTCCGATTTCTATAATGCTTTACAATGCTGATGGATTTTTATGTATTATCCTGGCATCATTTATTGATACTGCCAAGGTTCTGGAATAGTCCTTGCTAGTTAAAACCTGGATTGTTGTCAGTATAAGCAGCTGAAATTGTATTGATTTTTGGTTTAAATGCTGTAATAACATTTCTTGGTTTTGTTGTATTCATTTTGGGGGGAAGTAAAACACCTTGTAATTTATTGATTCTTCCACATTTACGTGTATTCAAAGTATATACAGAACTTGAAAAATAATAGGTCTTTACTTTCTTCTTAATTACTACTCTGGATTCCTAGAAATACAAATCTCATCTCTGTTTTGGATCATTGCAATAACTTCCTGCAATGGGTTGTTCTGTTTCCACCTTTGCCTCTTGTAACCCTGTTCTGAACCCAGAAACCAGAGGGAGCTTTTAGAAATGTGAGTCAGATTAGGTCACACACTCCACATCACCAAGAGTGCAGCCTCCTCTGCTCCTGTGTTGCTGATCCTTGTCCTACCACATGGCCCTGTGCTGTTCCATTGAGAAAAGATGGATCTCCCAGCATTTATCTGCACTTAAAATTATGGTACTTGGAAGCTCTGCCTTCATCCTTTTCCTGACTATGAACTGGCCTTTCCATTCCTAAACTAACCCTGTTCACTTATCCTCTAGATTCTTTCCTCTCCCACCTATTCCATGTGCTCATCCTGACAATTCCCCTGACAATTGTCTCTCAGCATCATCATTTTTCCCTCTTCTGCATCCATTCCTAACAGCCCACTGATAGGCTGTTACTTCTCTCTTTGAAAAATAAGAAAAAATAAACATAATAAAAAAAACAATCTCCTTTTTGCCTTCTCTCCCTTCACTTTCCTTTTCTCTTTCTTCTTTACTACCCACCAGCTTTATTGTAATTTGTGTAAATTTAAAGTATGCAACATGACAGTTTACTTAATATATACATTGTGAAATGATTGCCACAATAAGATTAGATAACACTTCCATCACTTCACATAGTTACATTTTATGTGTTTGTGGTGAGAAGACTTAAGTGAAATAAGTCTTCTTTTTTTCTAAGAAAAATTTCCAATGTGCAATAATAGCATTATAACTAATTGATCATCATGCTGTATGCTTTCTATGAGTTCAACCTATTTATTTAATCTGTTTAGATAAAATCAGTTTCCAGCATTTTATATGATTGAGGGTAATAGGTTGATACCCCTAAAATGTATGTCACCACATCATCAAAGAACTCATAGTCATTTACAATAGACCATTGGGGTACCCTCCCCACTTTGTTCCTACCTTCCACTCCATCCCCTTTCAGTAGGCTCATTTTTGCAGTTGTGTTTCTAGGGTCTGTTTTAGTTTAATTTTGTCAGTTACTTTGTTTTGTTTCTCTCCCTATATCTCACATGAATAAACCCATCTGGTATTTGTCTTCTTCTGACTTATTTCACTTACCATACTCCCCTCCACTTCCATTCATGTTGCAAGATTTCATTTTTGTTAATAGATGAGTAATATTCTTACATGTATATATAGGAACCACTTTGCTTTAGCCTGCTGCTCTGTATTAGTACATTTAAGTTGTTTACATAGTTTGACTATTATAAATAGTGCCACATTGCACAGGAGTGTGTATATCCCTTTCAATTAGTGATTTTGCATTCCTCAGGTAGATACCTCAGTGTAGTTCACATAGTAAATCTATTTTTAACATTTTGAGGAACCTTCATACAGTTTTCTAAAGAGAATGGACCATTCTGTATTCAACTTTTGAGGAACACTTCAATGACAGGTGTAGACTAGGGCTTTCCCCTAGTTGTTCCTCCTGCCACAGACCTCTTTCACTAGATATCTGCATGAATCTCTGCTCCTGACTCCAACACACACATACTGGCTCAAATGTCACCAGAACTAGCTTTCCTCTCTCTTTTTTCCATAACACATCCCCATTACCTGGCTTATTATATTATTGATTTATTTCATTTATGACTGGTCTCAGCCCACCAGACTGTGAGCTCAGTTAGGAGTCAGCTTCATCTGTTGTGTCCCTGCCATGCACCAATGTCTAGAACAGTGTCTGATGCATAATCAGTGCTCAGCACATATTTATTGAGGAGGATAAATGTTCCCAATATTGTCAGTAACATCCTTGGAAAAAATACTTATATAGATTCACATAAAGGAACTGTCTATAAAATTCTTATAAAAATTCTTAATTTTCTCATAGTTATGACTTGAGAAAAACAAAAGCATTTTAGGAGATGGAATGCTCTTCTTATTTCTGCCAGCCTTTCTGTGTTCACAGTAACATTTCCTCAGAACTTGTAAGTATATTCCTTAGAGTCTGTCTTCTAACCACAAAAAGGTAGGATTTATGTGCCAAATGGAATGCCTTTTTAATGTAACTCATTTGGATTCAGAGGTATTGTAAGTGTGGGTTGAAAGACTCTACTGGAAATGTAGTGAAGTTTCCCTCCCTGCTCTTGGTACCTTCTCCCCAGAGAGGGACCTTACAGCTTTTCACTTCGTATTCCCAAACACACACATCTGTACATCAGTGTATGTAGTGCACATGTTGCACTATTCCATCTCCCTGCCTTTCTCAAATATTCTTTATTCAAAAAGTGCTTCCCTATTGTTGCTGCCTCAAGTTCATTCCCTTCAAGGCCCAGCACACTTGCAGACTTGTCGGCAAATCTTTCCAGATACCTGCAAACCAGCATGAAATGCCTCTGTGGATTGCACCCCATCAAACAGCAAGCCACAATGTACCTCAGTTTAGTCGGGAACACAGACACACACTGGTGCACACACGCCCCCACCCTCAACCCCCACACAGAGATGATTATAAGCATATTGAAGGCAGAGGTTGTGTTTTATGTTTCAGGTGTTTTCAGCAGATAGAAAAATGCCTCATACAATGAAGGCATTCAATGTAATTAGAATTATCATCAGGTAAAGGGGATTCCTCTTATAAAATTCCCTCCTGCTGTTTAGTTCTCTTTTCTCCTGTTTTGTATATATCTAGACATCCTGATGAGAAGTCACATGTGTCTCCACCAAAGCCCCCTCCATCCTGAGTAGAACATGGCTGCTTCTCAGCACTGCATGCCTGTCCTGGTACCCCTAGACACATCTGCAGATGTAGATTGAGCCTGTGGGGTCTTCCTGGTCTTGCCTGTCAGAATTAAAACAGGCTAAGTAGTTTTCATAAAGTTAACCTGCAATACAGAGTTGATTTCAATCTCTTATCTTCCCAAATCCCTCTCCGGGGAACTAAGAATGACATAGCATCTTTACCAATGTGATTCCTTATTAGAAACCACGCAAGTGTAAATCTCAGGAGTCAAAAAAGGTAGATGAAACTGCAAGGTCATCCATTCTGATTATGGGCTTTGGGGCTGTTCTACTGAAGTGTTCATGTGGCAGCATAGACAACTCCTAGTGATACCTGGCTGTTGGACACCTGTCTCTTTTCATGATATTTGCATATAAGACCCTGTAAGCAGATTGTTGACAGTGCAGATTTGGCCTCTGTGGTATTACTGCCTTTGCCAGCAAATTAGCAAAGGGCCTGGAGCCAGCAGGGTCTTTTGGAGACTTCATTGATGTCTGAGCTATGACCTTGCATCCCAGAGGAAGAAAACCTCTTAGCTGAACAGTTCATGGGCACCACATACTGGAATTTGTCTCTGTTGAAGAAACACATGTCAGCACTGAGTTAGGATTCCTCCAAAAATAGAATCTGCTCAGGCTTAATCACTTTTTTAAAAATGTAGTTACGTCAAATGTGTTTCTAAGTATTATGCTAAGATGCTATATTTGTCAGGATTCCTAATTGCTGTTGGGTCAATAACTTATATTTTGCTGGGTGCCATGTAGTAAAACCACAGAGCAGTGGAGCTTCAGAAGGCATGAAAGGTTTTTACTCAAAAAAATAGAATTTTTTTTAATGTTTTTAAATTGCTGTTAATTTCTAGATAGTATTTAATTTCTCCTATCAGGTGTAGCCACTATAGTTCTCCACAGTACCTGTGATCTATCACCAGAGTCTATCACCTGTGATCTATCACCTCCCTGTTTCAATCCTTCCCTTTCTCCTTCCTTTGCTGGGTGCCACAGGTCTATGATCAGCTTGAAAATTTCATCTTTTCCCTCACCCTTTGTTCAGTTTCTCTATGGTCCACATATAAGTTAAACCATCTGATATTTATCTCTTTCTTTCTGACTTATTTCACTTAGCATAATCCCTTCCAGCTCCATCCCTTTACCACAAATGGCATGAGTTTATCTTTTTTGATAACTGATATTCCATTTTGTAAATATACCACATTTTCTTGATCCATTCATGAGTTTGGGGGCATTTGGATTGTTTCCATATTCTTGTTATTGTAAACAATGCTGCAGTAAACATAGGAGTACAGGTTTCCTTTAGAATTCATGTTTTTGTGTTCTTTGGGTAGATTCCTAGGAGTGGAACTATTGAGTCATAGGGTTTTGAGGAAACTCTTCACAGCTTTCCAAAATGCCTGGAAATCCACCAGCAATCCACCAGCAGTTTAAGTTCTTTTCTACCACCTTCTTGCTAGCATCTGTTGATTTTAGTTTTTTGAGTATGGACCATTCTCACAGGTGTGAGGTAGTACCTCATTGTAGTTTTGATTTGCATTTCCCTGATAATAAGTGATGTTGATAATTTTTTCATATGCCTGTTGGTCATTTGCATTTCTGCTTTGGAGAAGTGTCTTTTTATCTCTTCTGTCCAGTTTTTGATGCGTTATTTATTTTCTTTTCATTGAGCTATGAGAACTCTTTGTAGAACATTTCCTTCAATAAAGCATTTGCCTAATCATCTTCATTGGCACTGGTCTGTAGAGATTTGCTTATTATGAATGGGTTTTTTTCTATTGTATACTTAAAAAAAATGCTTCTCACTAATGTCTTATGTGTATTCCATTGAAAAGGTGAGCGACAAAAGCTATGATGCACTCTAAATCTATTAAACAGTTCAGAGAAACATTCCAGAAGCCAGATATCTAGTTGTGAATCCCAAGGAGTGTTTGCCTTGGCATGCATTGCCGCTAGCCTGATTCTGTGCACAAAGTCACCTCAATAGCAAGATTCTGACTGGAGACAAGATTTGCACTTGGAAGCAAGGGGAATTCAAGAAAAACTCATGACAGTGTCCTGTGGATAAAGGGAAGAAAACATACTCACACTTCTATCTGAAGTCTCACTTATCAAGTTGTTCATGATGATGCACATAAAGTAGGACATCCTGCATCCAGAAATCATGCTATCTGTAGACCAGAGCAAAAGAGTGCATAAGCAGAGCTTTATTTTTGTTAATACTCCTTATACATAAACACTGGCATTGCCTCATTAGCTCTTTGTTTTATTTTGCTCATATGTCAAGTAAGGATGAGGGTGTCATCTTTTTCAGAGGTCTTGAGATAATAGGTAACAGGCCTGGAAAACACAACATGTTTATTATGTTCATTATTACTATTTTATTGTACATAACTCAAAACTATGACTTTTTATAAGAATAATATAATTGCAAAATGAGGTTACTGAATCTGCTTGGTATCTCATGATAATTCTTACATTTTGTGTTTTCATTGAACACCTATGTGATGGGAGGCATGAAGAACTGAAGCATAAACCCAAATAGCTGAAACAATGTAGTAGAAAGTGATAAGCATTTTAAGAAACAAATTGATAGCAGTCCAAGAGACTTTACCTAAGAATTCTGTCAACAAGAATTAGACAGGAACTCTGGGGAAAAGATAGCATGAAGGTAGTCTATGGAGATATGGACATTTGGAACCAGATGGAGAAAATACCTTTGAAGAAAAGATGTGGTAACAGTTGTCAAGAAGAAACCCAGCAGGAAGAAATTTTGCAACTTAGACTGAAAGGAAAGATTCGGGTCTGATCGAAAGGTCTTGCATATCAAGTTGAGGAGTGTGCACTTTATAGCAGGAATTAATAATAAACAGTGGTAAAAGAGGCTGAAGGAAATACACCAAACAAAAGTTGATATCTTTAACTATACTGCTTCAGAGAGATAAGAGAGATGAGAAGGGCAAAAATACCCTAAAAGGAGAAGCAACAGGAATTGGCTATTAATTAAATATGAGAAACAAAAGTAAGCTGGTAAGAGAGGTGAGAGAGTGTTAGACAGCTGGTGAGGGCGTGAGGTATAATCCTGTGCCTTTGACATTGACTTCTGAATGGACTATCTTGGAAAATATTGCCCTTTTATATTCTTTCTTAATTTTGAGTGAGGTTATTTTTTACTTTTAAGTGTACTCAAAAATAGCCAAAGATACAACTTGATGTTTTGAATCAACAAAATAACATGATGAGTCAAACTGGTAACGTCAAATAAAAAAAAATGAGTCATTTTTCAGACTTCAAGAATTTCTCCTTTTCACAATATGCCAAAACATGAAAATTTGAAGTAGATAAATTACAGTTGATTATTTGAATAACAAAAAAATCTTTTTTAGGCAACTTTTCTTTAGGGATTTTTTAAATAGTAAGTACCTCATTTCCACCCATTTAAATTGTGATTTATTTGTATGAATTCATAAAACATAGGAACAAGCCTATCCCATAAAGCATGATGTTTCTTAGATATATGTGCCACATATAACATTTTAAAAATCATTTTTATACATGTATTAGCAAGGTATAATATAAAAATTTTAAGAAAATGAATGTGTGTTTTCATTTTCTTCTAGCCAATTTGAAAATTAAAGCTGTATTTTTTTATTAAATGTACTAATGACAAGTGTAAAATTTTTGATCATTTTCAATTATTGTTATTTACATAGTCACCTAATAGATACAGTCTAGGATGTTCTTTGTCATTTTTTCTTAAATATCTTATAAGAAAAGCTTTTTAAGGAGATAGTTCTGAAAACTCAAACAATGGCTTCCTCAATTATCCCTAAAAGAGGTACATTTAATTATACTAGATTTTTCTAACAGTTTCTAGTTTTTATCTAGAATACTTATAGGCCGGGCACGGTAGCTCGTGCCTGTAAGCTTCAGCCTATGAAGTGGCCAGGGCTTAGGGATCGCGGTTCGAGTCCCGCCTGGAGCCCGTAGCGAGACCTAGTTCCAAAAAAAAAAAAAAAAAAAAAAAAAAAAAAAAAAAAAAAAAAAAAAAAAAAAAAAAAAAAAAAAAAAAAAAAAAAATCATAGAATACTTATAAAGTCACTCTCTGCTACCAAAACAAATCGAATGAGGGATGGAACATATACATGTACACCCATGTTCTGGCAGCATTATTCACTACCATAAAGGTAGATATTACCCAATATCAATGAAGGGATGAATGAGCAAAATGTGGTCTACACATACAATAGGATATTATTCAACAAAAAAAGAATTTCTGACTTGTGCAAAATGTAAATAAACCTTGAAGATGGGATGTTCCATGAAGGAAGCTTAATACAAAGTGAAAAAATACTGTATCATACAGCTAATGTGAGGTACCTAGAGCAGTCAAATTTGTAGAGACAGAAAATAGAAGGTGGTTTCCTGGGGCTTGAAGGGAGTTTGGGACTAGAGACTTCTTGTTTAAGGGTCACAGAATTTCCATTTGGGATGATGAAGACATTGTGGAGATGGATGGTGGTGATATTTGTTTCCTGTTCAAGGGTATTGTAACTACTGATACAATTAACAAAGAACATTGCTGTTATGTTACTCTTCTATCAAGTCTATTAAGACCAGACTTGACTAGGCACTACAAGAACACCTAAGACATCTCCCAACAGCACTGATGCAGTGGAACATCTTCCACCTCTCTTCTCCCATTGCCCCTCATCTAGAGGAACCTAAGAATACAGTTGCAAGATGGCAGAGGAAGGAGAAAAGTGCCAGGATGGGAGAAGAGTTTTTTCTTCTCAGACAACTAACCTGGCAGGTTGAGCAGGGTGATAGGAAGCTAACTATAATTTTGAATCAAATTAAAAATATTATTACACTAGACATTAATCATTCTACTTTCCAGTTATGCTGACAAATTTTTCATTTCCAAAAGTAATCTGAACGACATGAGATTTGCTCTAAATTTCTTTCAGGACATGGGAAAAGTTAACCTAACAACAAATTCAAAGAAACACTGGTACACAAAAATGAAGTCATCTACTTTTTAATTGCACATAATATATAAAATGATATATTAATTATATGTCACACACATTAAACTTTAAAAGAAATATAACCTAACATATATTTTTTGAGTTCTTGCTCTATCAGACAATCTTGTTTAGTAGCTAGGCATAGAAATGGCATCAAAGGAACATACGTTTATGTGCTACACATAGTCTACATGTTTAAAATCATAGACAACTACTCACCACTCATAATTATAACAGGATCAACCTCTGCTATGCCTCTGCTATTTATTAAAAAATAAATTTGTTTTTGAATTTTGATACATATTATGATTTTTTTACGACATTTGTGAGGTGTAAGAATAATTTGCATTGTTAAATATTAGGGCCATGATAAAATGAAAATTGGGTCAGTAGGTGGCTAGATCAAGTAATCAAAGCAATTGTACAATTAGCTATTTGGTTTACATTGCAGAGAAAAGTTTGATGAAGTTTACTTGTATAGAATGCCACAAGGGCTGCTAGAAAAGTAATTCTTCAGGGCCATATTTTGTTCTTCTGAACAAAAAAGCGCATTCAAATTATCTCTCCCCTTCCCTCCTTCTCCCCTTTACTCATTTTCTTATTCTTCTGCTCCTTTGTCTCCCCCCACCTCATCTCTTTGTCTCTCACTCTAATTTTCTCTCCTTTTTTTCACCATGCTCATCAACCTAAAACATATTAGAGAGACTTCCTTGAATCATATTTTTGTATTAGAATTTTGTGTTTCAAATCTAAGAATGCTCACTCCAAGATGGGCGAAATACAGCATTAGTGTCATGCAAATTTCTCGATGTTTCTACACTGTGTGTTGCTTTCAGACTCATGTAAGTTCATCCCTTTTGGAATTTTTATAGAAGCTAATATGAGAGTATTGATTGATTTAGTCAGTAGTGGACAGTGTGAGTCAATAAATCTTTAGTCCCTAAACTACTTGTGTCTTAAGAGGAAATTTGAAAGCATCACATTGCTTTTCAATTTCTTCAGATGGTGTCTCAAACTTAAAAACTAGTCAAAATAAACATTTCCTAGGAATTTAATTATTAGTATTTCCTGATGATAGATGGACATTGTGTAAAAAAAAAAAAAGAAAAGAATGAATGTTCTGATTAAGTAGTTAAGTAAATATGTAATAAAGAGGATCCAAAAAGGGTGAAAAAAAAAGTACGAGGGACAATGACAGGAAGACAAAGCCCTCTCTATGTGTTACTATGTGTGTGTGGACTTCCCCAAAGGTGAGTATGACCTGAGGAACAGAGCCCAGAATGGGGAACCAGGATATTGAAGAACAAAATGGCAGACCAGATGCTGCCCGAACTGCCTTGCCTACAACAGATCTCCAGGAACAAATGCCAAGAGACTCTTGTGTCCAGGGTGACTTTTCAAGTGTTTATTATTTAAGTGTGGCAGACCACTTAATCCAGTATAATCAATAAGTAAGAATCACGACAAACTCCCTTCTGTCTCAATAGCTTTGTTAACATCTTTGAGAGATGACATGGGAATGTAATCGGGCGCATTCAAGTGGAATCGCTTTGGATGATTTGCATTCTGCAGAGTTGCCAGCTTTCTGTCCTCGAACACAATAATGAGCATTTCCCTCCAGAGGTGTGAAGCATGTATAATAATTAGTCCTTTTCATTTTAGATGTGATTGGTAATGTCCAAGTCTCCTTAGTCTTAAGAATATAATTTCACTGTGATGACATTTTCATGGGGGTAGCATCAAACCTCCATTTGGGGATGAAAGGAGGGGAATCTAACCAGTTACATTCTATCAATGTTCATTGCTTCCACATCAGTAAATCCTCAGATCAGAAACTGAGGTTTGAAAATCCCAGTTTTTGAGAAATCTTCCGACTCCCAATGTAGAATCACTTCCAGCATTTCATAGGATATACAATCTCTATTACATGTTTTGAAAACCTCATCTTAAAATACCCAAAAGAAAAATATAATCTATAAGTAAGTATATAGTAAATTCAATTTATTTTAGAAATAAAATCTTTCACAACATCCTATTTGGGGAGAAATGATAGAAGGGGTCTACATCTGTAAGGTTGATAACTATAGTTTAAAGAACCTCAATTCTTAACTAGTGGCATGCCTAGTGTGGCAGGCTGAGTAATTCCTCCTGGAAAATATACCCATTGCTAGTCCTTGACAAGGGGGAATTAAGGATGCATGTGGAATTAAACTTGTTAATTAAATGACTTTGAATTGGGGAAATTATCCTGGATTATTAAGTGCACACCATATAGTCATAAGACTGCCTTTTAAGTGAAATAGGGGAATCTGGAAAGATAGAGAGAGATTTAGAGATGCTACACCTTTGGCTTACAAAGGTGGAGAAACAGACCATAGACAAAATATACAGACATTTCTAGAAGCTGGAAAAAAAATAAGAGGACCAGTTCTTCCTTAGGGTTTTCAGAAGAAGCCCAGCCTCACTGACACCGTTAGTCCAGTGAGAGTAATTTTCGATGTTTTAAGTTATTTACTTGCAGTAATTTGTTACAGAAACAATAGGAAACTAATAGACTTCATTGTATATCTTTCTGAAATTTGGTCATCTAAAATAGAACAGTTAATAGTATCTATTGGATTACTTGCCCATACAGCATACAAATAACTGTTTGGTGGGATGGGGGAGGGTTGTAAAAATATGAAGACTGTGAAAATGGGATAAATCCAAACTCCTTGCCATTATCTACAAGCACATGCAAAATCTTGGGCTTCTCAGATTCCTCCTCAGAATTATCTACATTCGTCTGATGAAAAATAAAGGACATGTGGAGAATTGTTTATACCAGACCTGAAAGTGGGAAGTAACACCTGAGCCCACATTCCACCTGGCCTCTGTTAGATACCAGGAACTGAGCATGGGGTCTTCCCATGTGTCAGGAGGAAAATTTACACAATGGATGACTAATAGTACCATCATGCCCCTCTTAAGAGATGCCCCTAACAACTATTCTAGGCAATTCTGCCTTGTCAGTCTCACAATGGCCCCTCACTTCCTTTCTTCCTAACTGTTTATCCTTAATAATGTATTTGCCTCTTTGTTAATTGTGTTTTCCCCCAAGCCTAGAGCTCTCTGAAGACAGGAGTTGTCAGTTTGGGTCAGCTACACAATACCTGGCAATACCATGCCCTGCAGAGCAGATTATTCGTTAGTCATAACTCAGTAACATATGATGTGTGAATGAGTCAATAATCTAAGAAGTGAGTGAGTTGAATACAGAGACCTTGTCCAGAGGTATCCATTATTTTAATAAACCCAGAACAAGTAGCTCATGGTATTTTATAATAATATTTTAAGAAGTAATCAAAATCACTTTCTGAGTTAAAAATAGTAGACCTTGGGCAAAGTTTCAAAAAGTTTTTGGCATTGCTGTTTGGGATTTAGACCAACTGAGCTTGAGTTCAGTTATGCAGATGAGCAAATTGAAGAAAAACGGTGCTTTGGGGGCTGGGGTGGGGAAGGGAGGTGATTAAACCTCCTCATGTCTTCTTGAGAGGGGTATAGAGTCCTTCAGACACCTTCCTAATTTATCTCCTCCTCTCCACTCTCAGAAACCAAACAGTTTGCTTCTCTCCTCTGTCCTATCAATATATCTATGGGTCTGGGGTGGAAGTATGCCATCTCAGATAACTGAGTTTTCTTATTCTGCCTGTCCTTCCCATTTGTCACTATCTTTTCTTGGCTTAGCATGCACCAGCTATATGTGTCATTTAAGAAACTGAAAGCTCAGTCTAAGGTTGTCCCCTACAATCCAGGTTGACACAGCATAGCCCTAGCTACCTGACTTATCCATATGCTCTGGCTCTAACTTGGCTCCTAAGGGACCAAACTCTTTTATGGGCAGAGTGAAAAGCCATGGGGCCAATGCCTGGAATTGTGGCCAAGCAGAATGTCTCTTTCTCAATTGTGTGTCTCCCACCCCATTCCATCTCTCACATGGAAGACACATGGCATTTATTAGGACTTGTGTTTGCAGGCATTGCTAGGCAATAGACTCTTTTGGTTATTTACTTCATTTCCCTTTATCACTGTGACTTTGTTGTGTGAATGAAACACATTAAAATAAACACTAAAATCAGGGATGTGTGCAGAGTTATATCAATAGGAATATTCGTAATAGGAAAATAATGGAAACAACGTAAATGTTCACATGCGAGTAGATAAAAATAAATTATGATACATCCATATAATAAAATACTTGAAAGACATTAAAATTGATTGTGTAGAAGAATATTAAATGACATGTAATCATGTTCACATATAAGCTATAAAACAATGGACACCATATGGTCTTGTTTCTGCAGTTAAAATTGTATAATATCTAAACAATGAAAAAGATTAAGGTTAAAATGGGGTGGTTATGATGATAAATGGGAGGCTAGGTGAATTTACTTTTTGTTCTTAGTGCCCAAGAGTATCTTTTAAATTTTCTATAACAAATTGCATATTTCTTTTGAAAAAAGATATAAAATTCTAAAGTGTTCCTTCAAAATTAATTAACCCAACCCCCAAATAAACACGTGTTTGAGTTTATCTAGTAAGGGTATACTCAAAGAATAAAACCAGTCATTGAAGGAGATAAGAAACATCTAATCATCTGCTTTTCTGTCTCACATCCTTGACCCCGTCTCTTTCTTCTTCCATCCACACATAAAGAACATAATGAGCATCTGGTCTCCACTCCCTCCATCCCATTCCTACTGCCACTACCCTAGTTCAGTCCTTTGATGGGAACTGCTTGCTTCCAGGCCATGGATCTCACTGTTCTCACTTGTGCTGTTTTGTCCTTCCAGCAGCCTAGCGAATGGGGACCCACTCAGGACACTCAGCTAAAAATCATGTGTTCTCCTGGATCTATCCTGATATTTGCTACAGCTGTTCTTAAAATTGACTCCTTTTATGCCTCAGTCTGTTCTGAGCTCTCTCATACAGGCTTTGAATCTTTGTCAGGTTTCCTTTCTTTTTAAACCACTTTATTGAAGTCTGATTGACATGATAAGAAACTGTGCATTTTTAAAGGATACAACTCAATGAAAGTATACACCCACAAAACCATCACCATCAACAAGGTCATAATCCTGTCCATCATTTCCCAAAGTTTCCTCCCACCGTTTTTATCATTATTATTACTTTTTCTATTATTCTCTTTTCTATTGCACTCGTTGGCACTTACTTTGTTCTGGGCACTTTAGATTTTCCCATATTAACTTATCAGACTTGTGCAAAATCCGTATGAGTCATACAACTTCACTTTACAAATGAGAAAACTGAAGCCCAGAGAAATTAAATAACACAAAGGTAGAAACCGGTAAGAAGGAGCTTAAACCCCGGGAGTACGGCCTCACCATCTCTATACTTAGCATTGATATGTTCTGGCTCCTTATATAGTCTTTCACATGGCTGACTCTCCTTCAACATTGTAGGAGAAGGATTGTGCCTTAAATTTTTTTTCTTAAATTTAAATTTATTTATTTTGGGGGAGATGGTAGAGGCAAGTATATTTAAGAAAAGGGAAGTGAAAGATAAGAAATAAAAGGAGATTGAACAGGAGGACAACTTGAGTTGACCCAGCTCAGGAGGGGGTAAGGGAAGACTACCAACCCTAAGTTTTTTAATTAAATAAGTAAATTTTAAGAAACTTATTTTAATGCTAAGCCTGGGTGCCAGATATATCTATCTCATAATAAATATTGATGATTGAATGACTTAATGCAAAAAGCTTTATTGAGCAAGTCCATATGCCAAACATTGTTTTAAGCCCCTAAAATTATACCAAAACATCAAGATTCCTGTCCTCAGTAGGGAACAAAGAAGTGACTGAATCCAGTGAAAAATCAAGGGCAAGTTGGATAAGTTATTCAAGTATTATTTGCATGACAGTTTTACTTCTGTATCAACACTTCATTAGACTGTATTTTCTATTTGAGAAGTAATTTGAGTAGGCTATGTTGCTGGAAATTAATGCAAATCCTTTGTCATATCACAGTTCTGCAACTGATCAAATATAAGTGACCTACCTGTCAGTGTTCAAAACCTGGCTGCCTGATGCTTGGAAACATATTTTGATCCTTCAATGCACATCTGAACATGTAACCTTTCTCTCATTTCTTTATATACTTCTTGCTCATCTCTTTTAATTTTTTCCTGCTTTCCTCTGCCTATTTTCTTGTGAAGCCCACTCACGTATCCTGCTGCTTCCTACCTCATCCTTCCTCCGTCATAGCTTATCCTTTTTTCCTCTGCCTCACTAAATTTGTATTTATGACTAGTTTATAAAACTCTTAAAGACAGAGTTGTTTTCTCTTTCAACTTGTAAGGTAAAAATGGTAAGGAACTCATCTAACTATGGGGTATAGATTTCATTTAGGATCAGAAGAAAAAAGAGAGGCTAACTTTAGAGGTCATAGTAACCTTGAAATATAGATTATTTCTATTTTATTAATAATCAAGTAGAGATGCAAAAGGATTTACTGTCTAAAATTATCCAAATGATATATTGTGAAATATTTTGTGATGAGTGTATCTAGAGTGAAGACTATAAAGAACATGTTCTCCTACAACATGTTGTTGACTATCTCATCTAGAGGAAAGTGCTGAAAAAATTGCTTTCTTGCTTGAAGAATGCATTTTTATGAGGTCTCATTTATTAAAGTGAAGTTGAAGTATTAAAAACCCAGATTATTCACAAATAATGACATTAGTTTAAAACAAATGGAGTCTTACAGGAATAGAAAGAACCTATTATACTTGCAAAACACTAGTAAATATACCACCAGAATCTGCTATTCCTTCATTTTTCCCTCCCCACTCCAATCTCATTCCAATCTCCATGAATGGAAACTCCTCTTTCCTTAGATCTTACATTAAATTCTAAAGGCCATAGTGTGATCACAGCAAGCCTCTGTATTTATCAAGTATCCCTATATTGTGAGCAAGCATATAGTCCAAATTTCCAGACCATTATCTCTTGCAGATACTCTCTTAATCACACAGTACCCAAAATATGGTCTTATTTCCTGTGTTCCTCGTAGCCCATGCATCCGTCACAGTAGGACTTTGGCCTCACTAAATCAGCTCACAGGTCACCAGTGACCTGTTCACTTCCAAGAGCAAGCCTTTCCTTCAGCCCTATTTCTCCACCACCTTCATGAGTATACAATGTTGTTAGGCTAATACTTTCTTTTAGATTCTTCCCAGGAACAAATTGCCATGTTTTAGGAAGGTTTGGAGGAAAAATACACAAATACCTAAACTCGATTAACTGATGTGAACCCAGCTGAAAGAGGAATGCTCTAGAACAGTGAGAAAATCTTCACAAAGCAGGTGGGTCAAATAATCTGTGGTCGAATCCCCAGTGATGTCCACTCTTAGAAAAATGTGGCTATGCTCCTTGTTGCTGCCCTCAGCACTCTGCCAGGCTCCCTGCCAACAGACATGGCAGACATGCTCCTCTCGCAAGGTGATTGTGCATTCTGGCAAACTGTCCTGGGGATTATGGTATTTGGCCAAATCAGGAAGCAGAGAGTAAGCTTTCAAATCCTGAAATCAGTCTTTCCCACAACCATCCTTTTAGGAATATTTCTCCCAGAAACTCTGTCACATTGATTCTTCTCTCCCTCCCACCTCTCTTCTGACTCTTGATAGCCATACCATTTTCCTCTTCTGTGTGGGAAGGATGGGAATCTTAAAAGAGTATATAGGGTATATGTTACTATAGGTATAACTTGTAGAAAATTACACAAAATGCACGAGTTCCTTGGGGTCTCTCCAACCCATCCCTGGGTATCATAGCCTCTTGGGTGATAGAATCCATCTGCATAATATCTTCTTGGAATCTCCTTTTTTCAGATCCCATCCCTTGTCAATATATAAACTAATGTTAATGTATGTCTGTCACTGTATAATTCACCATTTCCAGTATATATCTAAAAGATGAAAAAGCAGGGTGTCAAAGAGATATTTGCATCCCTGTGGTCATAGTGGAATTATTCTCAATAACCCAAAGGATAGAGTGATCCAAATGTCCAGTGTGTAGATAAGTAGAGTATGGTTTGCAGTAGAAATTTGTACAACTTTAAAAAGGGAAGACATTTGACACATGCTACCATGTGGATCAACCTCAAATATATAATGTGAAGTGAAGTAAATCAGTCACAAAAAGAGAGATTGTATGATTCCACTAATAAGAGGTATACCTCAAATTTACAGGAGCAGAAAGTAGAATGATCATGGCCAGTGGCAAGAGGGAGGGCTGGGGGGTAATTGTTTAATGGGTATGGAGTTTTAGTTTTGCAAAATGGAAAGAGTTCTGGAGATTAATTACACAACAGTGTGAATGTGCTTAAACTACTGAACCATATATTTTAAAAATTGCTAAGTTAATCAATTTTAGTATGTGTTTCTTAAACATAGTTAAGACAAAAGCATAATTTAAAAATATTAATCTGGAAAAGAGAATTGGAACGTTGTACCACTACCACCACAAAAACACTCAAATAGTTCACTGATACCGGACATTTTTCAGTGATTAGTAGACACATTCACCTGCACTGAGAGTCAAGAATTACTTTATATAGGTATATAGAGCATAGTTCTTGTCCACAGACATGTTAACATGGTTTGTGCAGAATAATTGAAAATTCCAAGCAATGCAAATTTATGTTAGGTGGAAGGTAACATGAACTGGAAGGATAGGTAGGAACTGCAAACTAAATAGAAACATTTATCAATAATTACCTGCATTTGCATTCAAAGGGGGGTTAGTTAAGAATTTGCTGTGTACTATTTTCCCGGAGCCTTATAAATTGTTCAGAGATGGAATAAAGGCAGGCATCCCTTCTATAGTCACTTAATTAAATCAACATTGGGAGTTACATGGGCAAGAGTCTGTGAGTCTTACACTCCTCAAAGCTAATCCCTATTTAAAACACCAACATTGTCTACATTAAAGAGTTGACCTCACTGTAATTTGGCACTCCATTGTGAAAATAGTATACAATTTCCCAAGTTCTTAGAAAATTATGATTTTATCATATTCTTAGGAAACAAAGTCACATATTCACTTTTTATTTTCTTGATTACTTCAAACACATGTAGAGTATGTGAGATGCTTAATTTCACATGTACATCTATTAAGGGGATTTTTCCACTATAAAATGTTTTGTGATGGGTGTATCTGAAAGAGAGAATGTTGAGATTCCCTGGCAAAGCATGCTTATTTTGATCTGTTCTATCTATCTTGATTCTGTCTGGCTAGCACAAAGATTGCAGTTTCTCTTCCATATGATCCTTGGAAGCAGATTGCTGAATTAAAGGCATCCTAACTTTAGGTTGAAGGTGCAAATAATTCCTTCAGGGAGTAATGCATAAGTATAGTCTGTAGAACTAAGCTGATAAGTGATGACATTGTATTAAGAGGTTACAATAATAAGATCACCTTAAATTAGGTCCCCCAAATGAATAAAATGGACCTGTTACTCTGAGGTTCACCTCAGCCTTATAAAACATCACATATTCTAGAAAAATGTCAAATAGATGACAGAGAAATGGGGTATTCTTATGAAGCAGTAATACACTCTAGAGTTATTATATATGATTTTTTTTCATTCAACAAGCATTTATTGGCCACTCATTTAGTGTTGGAATCTGTTCAAGGTGATGTAGTAGTGAGTCAAAGAATAGTCTTTGTCCTTAAGAATTGTACTTTCTAACAGGGAAGATAGATGGTTAGAATATTTTCTGGAAAAGAAAACAAGCAGGAAAGTACTCTGAAGCATCATAATAGGTCCTGAAATGTTAGCTAGAGTGATCCATTTGTGCTAAGAATTGGACACACAAAAGATTGATGTTTAACACCATCCAATTAATATACACAAAGAGCATGTGCTGGGGCAGGAGGCAAACTGAGTTCCCAGGTCTGGTGTTAACACTCATTCACTAGCCAGGTTCTTCCTTATGCAAACTGGACCAGGATTCCAAACCCCATTCAGCTGTAAAAAATGTATAGGCTTTAATGTCTCTTTTATGGTTCAAAAGACCCATCAGAATATTTTTTTCATTTATCTTTATTACTATGAAAATACCATTACTTTACTTACTAGTGAGAGTCTAAGGTTTCCCCCACCCAGGTATAGTCACCTAGCCCAGCCCCCAGCATAATCCTTTTGGGTTACACCTCTACCCTCTATTTAACTCCTCACCCCCAAAAGCCTAAAATCAGTGGTGAGTTTCCAAGTGTTGGTTTTAAAGTTTGTCTTTGTCTGATCCTTTACTTGGTTTTTATATATTCCAGTTATAAGTGACACCCTCCCCTCCAGCATCTACCTTTCTCCTTCTGGTTTATTTTACTCAGTATAACCACTTCCCATTCTTTCAGTTTCCCTGAGGTCACTATCAAATTCTTTTTATTAAACATTCTGGTCATTTAGATCTGGGTAAATTGCAATGTCTGGTCTATAAACATGCCTTGTGAAATGAGGTCCCATGATGTGACTGTGTGTAGTCCTCCACAATTCACATGCTGGAGTCCTGTGCCTGCTCTGATGGCATTTGGAAGTAGGACCTTTGTGAGGTGACAGGGTCTTGAGAGTGGAGCCCTCATGAGTGCACTTAATGCCATGAAAGAGACCCCACAGAGCTCACTAACCCCCTCCCACCTGCAAAGTACAGTGTGAAATCAGCAGCTTGGAAAAGGCCCTCATTCAGCTTGTTGGTGCCTTGATCAGAGATGTCCATCCTGCAGGACTGTGAGAAATAAATCCCTGGTGTTTATAAGCCACCCATCCTGTGGGCTTTTGTTATAGCAGCACCAGTGCACTAAGACAGGGATATTATATGTTACCGGTTATGAAACTGCCATTCCATTGTAATCATTTTCTTCTGTAATTTCAGGTAAGGCAATTTAACTCTCTTCACTGGAGATAAATATAGGGAGAAGGCAATTTATATAGTATGAGTTGATTATAGTGCAGTTACTACAATGTAGTAGTAGTGAGAAAGCATGGTTAGAATACACATATTCACTGTGACACTTTTTTCCTGACATGATTCGTTATGCTTAGAGATTGTTAGAGAAGATGTAATCATCCAAATACTGAGATGGCTTGCTGTAAACTAGACTGCATGCATCTTCACACTTAGAACATTTCCAGGCAGAGTTGCATGTAGCCAGAATTGCTGTCCCCAGTGTGATAACTACCTTGACTGAATTCATACAAAGAGATGTAATTTGTGCCATAATGCTGGTATTACATATTAACTTGCCAAAGCAAAATCCCAAATTTTTTGAAGAATGAAGGTCTTCAGATAACCTTGGTATATTTTGGGGGGAAAGTAACAGGAATGGAGGGAAGGAGAGAATCTTGTGATTCAAGTGCTCTGTAAGCACTTTATTTGCTCTGCTAATAAAAGTGTTTTGCTGCTATAAAAAGGGGTGTTGGTAGCCTGAAAATAGGTTTTGATTTGGTCATTGTACTAAAGTTCTGGGAAAACAGACTGTTCTTTTGAATTTCTAAACAATTATAATTTGCCTAGGACATTTGCACACTCATGATAAGTAACATCTTGATAAGAAAGCCTTATTTTGGCAAACTCAGAAGAAAGACCACTTGCATAATCATTAGCATGATTATGTTTAGATTGAATTAAGTGGGCACCAAGGGATATGAGAAAATAGGGAAAGAAGAGGTAATTGAAGCAGCAAACTGTCCAAGGTATAGAAATGGAAATGTGTGTAAACTGCAAATTTGAAAGTCATTTGGTGCTCTAAATTATTTTATTAATTTCTCTGGAGTTTGAATAGGTGCAAGTAATGATTTAACAAACAGATCATAGAAAGAAATCAACATATGCATTAAATTTGAGGAAAAACTATCCTTGTATATGGCATGTGTGGACCAAAGGGCTTTTATTTCCTATGTCTTTGTTGTACAAAGTGTGTTTTGTGGACCATGGTGTTCAGCATCTTGGGAGCCTAGTAGAAATACAGAACCTCGGATTCCATTCTAGACCAACTGAAGCAAAATCTATATCTGCTAAACTCTCCAGGTGGTATTTATGCATCATAAGTTTATGATAACCAGAGTTATCATAGCAGTTCACAGATTCATTCAATAACCCCTTCAATGTGCCAGACACTAACTTAGGCAATAAAAGGGGAAGAAAGTCCCTACATGTAAGGAGCACATAATTACAGTGAGAAAGATGAGATATACTTACAGAGTTTATAGGCTTTGTGCCTGATTGTGGGCTGCCAGGGTGGGAAATGAGGATCACACCCCAGTATTAACCCTGGGACATGAGTGAGGGCAGTACATTTATAGCAGCTATTGGGTAAAAGAGACGATGGCTACTCTTAAAAACATTGAGGTTTGATACAGCTGAGGATTTTGCAGGTGGAAATGTCCAGTGGGTTGTTGGTTTGTGGTTGCACAAATTAAGCCATCTTGCATGCTTGTCATTACACATGTTGTCTATGGCTGCTTTCACACTATAAATGCAGAGACTGACTTAGTGCAACAGACTGTGGTTCACAGAGCCTAAAATATTTCTCCCTTGTCTTGTACAGGGCTGAATATTGTCCTAGACCTACAGAATGTAGGTCAAAAACAACTTTGTGGAATTAATGTAAGCCAAGGGGCAGATGAAGCTATCCTGGCTGGGTATAGATGAAGCAAGAAGTATAAAGAGCAAGTAAGATCAGGGCCCAAGAAACACTGCTTCAGATCCTTCTGTACCTGAGCTAGTTCCCCTGGCCATTCAGAAGTTTTTATTCTCCATCCCTCCCTCCCTCCTTCCCTCTCTCTCTCCCTTCCTCCCTCCCTCCCTTTCTTCCTTCCTTTCTTTTCTTTTCCCTTGCCTTATCACTGACACATTTATTAAGCCATGAAATTTGCAATAGTTCAGTGGACCATCCTGTATGTAATTCATAATCCTAATAATTGAGCAAATTCAGCATGGTAACAAATAACTATTACCTTTCAGTGAAAACTGCAAGTAACATAATAAGTTTGAGCTTAATAACAGAAAAGAATCTCATCTTTCATGAAATAAAAAGATTTCATTTCCCCATAAATTACTGTGACTTGACTTCTGTGACTGGTAGTGTTGTGCAAAGGGGTTACAGCTCCTGTGAAGTCCCTCCCCTTGATAATGACCCCAAAGCAGTGATGACCAAAGCCAGCTTGTTCTCAGTGCTCTGCCTACCTGTGTTCCTGACCTGTCCCTCAGTTACATGGAAGAGGTGAGACTAGAGGGCAGCTGAGAGAGCAAGCAGGCTGCTCATAGAGCAAGAAACAGTCAGGGCATAAAAGGGGTATGTTATATCTGTAAATCTGATATGATGTCTGGCAATAAATAGCCAGAAAATCATATGTACTTCTAAGATGTCATGCCTAGGTTCCTGTGTGCAAAATGTTTTAATGGAATCACCAACAAAATGAAAAGGATTCAGGCCTTAGTTTCTAGGCCATCTTTATTAGATAAATAACTCACATAGTATTAAGTGTTGGGGTCCAAGATGAGGCTGAGAGGTCTCTGGATGTCAAGGAGCAGGTGATAGTCAGCTCAGCACCTTCATCTTCCTCTACAGAAATAAACTCACTTCTTTTTAGCCCAAAGATGTTCTTTGAATTCTCTGGTGTCAGGCATGGTTGACAGTGCCTTCTCCAAAGTCCTCTGGATTATCATCCTTGAGGACACAGTGAAGATATAACAAAGCTGCCCAGTGCTTGATTTTGGTTTGATATAAAGTGGAACTTTAGTTATTCTGTTGATCTGAGCATTTCTTTCCAGTCCTTCTGACTGTAGTTGCCTGTTCACTGTACTGCAGTGCTAGGGCTTTCTTCCAAGGTCATGGCCCATCCGGGCATTTGTTTACTCTGGAACTGAGTGGCACCAAACCCTTCATCTTGTCTTGCTTTTTCAGGGTGAATGAGCCTGTGTTATACTGCCTCGTGCTTTTATGTAATGTCCCTCCCCCCCCCATCCTCATCAGCTCCTATCTTTCAATTATTTTTGCATTTCCCTGACTCTCCCTGGAGGATAAAGTGGAGGGCTGATGAACAGCCTGACGATCATGTTTACTGAGAAACAGGGCAATTCTTAACATTCATTAGCTCCCTGAACCATCCCAGTCCTCTTTGGGAGGAAGTCCTATAAATTTCTCTATTAAAGAGGAAGTACCAGAGTTTTAGAGAAGATAAATAGTTTTCCCAAAATATCAAAGCCAGAGAGAGCTGTGGTAGAAACTTGTCTGACCCATCAGATCGGAAGTGGGGCTCTCCACTACCACTCAGTCCACACCACAGACTTTGCAAACTGTAGACTTGTGACCCAGGGCCACCAAACTGTGGCTTTTGGCTTCAGCACTTTCTGCCTCCGGGGAGGACATTCATTTGTCACTCCCCTCCAGGGTGGTTCAGCACTCAGCTAACCAGGGGTGACAGAACTACATGGTACTGAATAACAGGGGTATCCCCACAGATTGGTGACTTTACATTTTCTGCAACTATATTATTACTAAAAATAATTCTCAGTTGAAAGGGCAAAAGCCATGTAAATATTAAGGAAACTTCAAAATCAACATAGCAACTTGTAAAGTATTTTAGGTGTTTCCCACTAACATCAACCAGTCAGCTGGATCTTAGTCTAACTGGAATAGAAATATGAAGGATTAGTCCTAACCTGTAACTTGTCATAACTGTCCTGCCACTTCTATATGTCCATATTCCCCAAGGGTCCTGCCCTACTTGACAGGATATTTCTTTTTCTTCCAGTGCTCTCTGATCTGCTCCTTCTGGGCCCAGGAAGTTCTTGCTCTGTTTGTCATCAGGTCCTCTCCCCTCCCCCCATCCTTCTAATGTATACTTTCTACTTTCTGCCTCATATACTTTTAGCAGAGATGCATCTGCTGCAACCTCAGAGACCACTCTGGTCCCAACTCTACTTGTACTCAAACACCAGTTTCTAAATCATCTAAAATTAGACCCAGTGCTGGGAGTAATTAAGTAAATGTCTCCCTCATGGGAAAAAGTGGCTTTTCTTAAAATTTGCTTAAGAAGGCCATTTCTTTAAAATACCATTATCTCTTCTACAGAATAATTCAAGGAAGATCTTTACAGATCATTAACAGCTCTGATGCAAAGCTTTATTGGTGGAAAATAGTGGGATTTTGTGCAGCAATTTCTAGGTAATTTGTACATTTCATTTATATCTGCTTTTTTAACATTGCTTTCTGACATGAATAGCACAAGATCTTATTGGAGGAGAATAGAGAGAACATTAATTTTGACATGAAGTTAGAGGTTTGCAGTGCTCTGTATTATGTATAGAAGGGTGATGAAATTTAACATGAAACACATGGTAAGAGTCAGATTCTTACTAATAACTGATCTAATAGCCATACTTCTTTTGTGAGGGAAAAAGAAGCACTATTACTCTACCCATTTAATAGATGGGGCAACCAAGTACAGAACAGCCAATAGCTTTCCTCTTGACTCATAGATAATAGAGGTGGGATTTGTTTGAGGGTCCTCCACCCAGCCTCCCATAACGGCTGGACCAGTTTGTACTCCCACCAGCAGTGTAAGAGTGTTCCTTTTTCTCCACATCCAAGCCAACATTTATCCCAGCAATCCCACTACTGGGAATCTACCCAAAGAATACAATAATACTAATTAAAAAAGGATACCTGTACTCGCATGCTTATTACAACAGTATTTACAATAGCCAGAATATAAAAACAACCCAAATGCCCACAAACTGGTGAATGGCTGAAAAGGAGTGGTATATTTACACAATGGAATATTATACATCAATCACAGAATACAAACTTATGTCATTTGCAGCAACATGGATGGAGCTAGAAGGAATCATGTTAGCAGAAATAAGCCAGAAAGAAAAAGAGAAATATGAGGTGGTCTCACTTATATGAGGGATATAGGCAAAACAAACAAACAGAGAAGAAAAATTTTAAAGTGTAAACAGAGCTGAAGCATAGAGCAAGAGAAGGGGAGGAGGATGAAAATGGGGGAGGGATGGGCACAAGAGATTTAGTTCATAGGTGATAGGGTGGTGGGAGAACCTCAGGGTAAACAATGATGTAATATATATGTAAATTACATTTACATATATATATTTATGTATATATATGTGTGCAATCAATAAAAAAAAATGGAAAAATATAGAGGTGGTATTTGAACCCAGATCATCAAGTTTCAGAGACTGTGCGCTCAACTCCCTTTTCTGTACCTCCTGGCACAATAGCAGTTTTAACACTTTCTTTACAAACCTCATGGATTAGACAGAGAGATATTTGTAGGTCTAATTTAAGGCATGCTATGTTAAGTACCACAGTAGAAAGATACAATAGAGTGCTTTTAAGTCTGGATATTTTAATGAGATACTAAAAGTCATTTTGGAATTGCCTTTCATCAACCTCTCAGATAATTGAGAAAATGAGGTAAAAGAAGAAAAGGACCCTATTTACGCCATCTTCTCCTTTGTAATTCACCAGTAGTTGGGTCAAATGGCTTTTCTCCTGCTGCTTCATAACAGCTCTCTTGTCTTCACCTGCCTGCCAGCTCTGCCTTTTCTGAAACTAAAAGTCTTCACTCAGTCCTTGATTACCTTGCTTTCCAATGCTTTGTAACAGGGAGAGTGTCCTGCAGAAAGATAAAATGTGACTTTTGCCCATTAAAGTAGAGTTTAGTAACGAACCAGATTACAAATTCCATAGCCCGGGTTCCTGTCACAACAGAGTATCCATCCCTTAGTCTTAAGCTTCTCTGACTAAAAATGGGCAAAATAAAACTTGCTTCCTCCTCCTCCTCACAAGTGGGAGTATTGTAAAGATAAAAGGAAATAATTGGTGTGAAAATGCCCTGAGCACCATAGATGAAAGCTCTTATAATCCCAACACATCATTAAATGGGCTTTATTGGGATTTCAATACGGTTCTGTGGCTCGTAGATCTTTACCGCTGGTAGAATAAAGTCTCAGGACTTTATCCCAGAAAATATATATACTGAAAATATAGTCAAGCTGATTTTGTCTAAGTCAGGGGCAGCCTAGGGTTAGAGAGTGGGTGTCCCCCACCTTGGAAGGCACTGGGTAGCCATGCTCAAGAGTCTCCCATGATGGGGAACTCCCCGCCTCCTGAAGCAGACCGTTAGAATGTGCTTCCTGGTAGAGACACTCGTGCTATTTCCCTACAGTCCTAGACCACTTAGAACATGTCCACACTTAACCCTTCAGTTATTTAAAGACAAACACTCCATTTTATAGATGAGGAGCCAGGCTCAGAGCTCTGAACCAACTTGTCCAAAGTCACACAAATTGCCTGGAGATATTGTTACTGCAGCTTCCTGCAACTGTGTCTGATATGTGAGGTTTTGAATTTTCAGGTTATTCTCATTCTCCTCCAGAGAGATTACACACACATAGCATGTGGGCCCCAGAACCACACCATCAGTCTATGTACTTTGGTCAGAAAAGACCTTATCTTCTTATCCACACAACTAGGACAAGTGCTTTCTGGTACCTCATCACATCACAGACTGCAACAATTACTGAAGCTCAAAATTGCTGCTTCTCAGTCTATATCACATGTACCCCTGCCAAGCTATGTCTCCCCAATATTAGCAATAATCTTTTAAAATCTTCAGCAAAAAATTTAAATTTATTCCTCATAAATTAAATTTCACTGAATTAGATGCCAGGCTATTCAGATCTCTTTAAATCTACATTTTGTCTTCTACTATATCATCAACCTCTATTAGATGATAATCCAACCTTTGGAAAGTTGGGCATACTTTCTGAAAATACAGTAACAATTAAGTCTCTTGTCCATGGACACTTTTGTTAAGAGTAATCTTGCTTTTGGTCACCCATTAATATAAATATTGTCTAGGATAAGGCCAAGAAGTATTGTTCCGTCACTTAATTTGTGTTCTTTGTAATTGTTAAGCATTAAGTTAAGAATCTGCATGAATGTATTGTGCTTTATAACCTTGCTCACAAGGTTATATAACCTACATAATGAGTTCTATAGCCTTTGTAATCTATTTCATTTTCTTTTTTATCCCGAATTTATGACTTTATTCTAAATAAAGGAAATGACCATCAATAGTGGAACTTGAGATTGAGTAGACTTCTCTCTCTCTGCTAGTATCCACTTCCTTTATAATCTAGCCCATTCATAATTTCTGAAACCAAATTCCAGCTCAACTTCTATACTTAGAAAATATTCCTTTTCTCCCTTTAAGATTTTGAGAGATTTACCTAAATCCTTGCTTCTAGCCACACTTGAATGATCATGTCTTCCTCAAAGGCCCTTCCAGTAGCTTGGACATCTCTCTTGGTTTGCTCCATGCCCAGAGTGCCTTGGGCATTCCCCTTGGTTTGCTCTGAGCCATGACAGGTATGAGAGCTGAATTCATCTGGAGCAGTTTGATGATTGCTCTTACCCATCCATCACACCTTGGGTTCTACTTTCTTTTGCAAGCTTTGGTTTGTCTTCTGCAATCCAAACACTGTTTTCCTCAGTAGGGAAGTTGGTGACAACTGGAATTACACCTCTTTTGGACATCTGTCAGCATCACACCATGGATTCCAGGCAGTTGACAAAGGTTTTCTTTGATATTCTCCTGGTTCTAAACCTCACCATATTCCTGGAAATGCTATTTCAATCTTTAAAGACCCTTACTAAGATACAGATGTCTCTGAGAATGGCTACCTATCCTTACCTTCTCAGCCTGTGCAGTTTCAGTAGTGAGGGTGAGTTTTAAGGGAAAACACCTTTGCTTGCTAATGTATGGCTGGATTGAAATTCTCAATTCCCAGGGACAATATACCTGGTGCCCAAGAGTGGAGAAGACCCCACGCCTGCTTCTTTTAAGTTGACACTCCACTCCCGGAATATTTATGGGAACAGGCACAAGAACTACAACTTGGGACCTGCCTTAGAATGAGGAGATTAGAGGATAGTCCCCAGATCTGCTTCTAAACAGACTCTGAGACCTCTGTTTCTTTATCCATTAAATGAGAAAATTGGATCAACCTCAGCTCATCTATAGGGACATTCCAGATGATTCTTTACCCTAATCCAGTCCTTTTTCACTCTGGCTGACACATTACAGCATTTTTCAGGTCTTAGCTTCCTCAAATTTTGAGAGCAGTGAATAGTTTGATGGTTTTCTAGAGGAGAAAGACTCACTGAAACCTACTGCAACCAGGACAAGATGTTAAAGCAGGAATTTCTGCATTCCCCCTCCACCTGTTCAACCAAAACAACTTAATATTTACCTATAGGCCCTCTGGATAGACTTTCATTAAGAGGAACGGTTTTGTTTCATTGCTAATGGGATGTATCTTAGTATATGTCCATATAGTAAAATATTACAAAAGATTCTGAAGTTCCCAACTAAGTCCAAATTGTAATTATATAATTAGCTCTTTGAGGGGTCAAGATTTGTTGTTTTTATATCTTCATTATGCTTCAGAGTCTAATATACAATAGGTGTTTAAAATGCCTGTTGAATAAAATATGATCATAACGCTCATTTTAATGAGTTCTTCTTCCATGCAAGCTTTTAGTGGGCCTCCTTAGTCAACTCTAAATTAAACCTATTGGGTGGATATTATTTTTTATTTATTTATTTATTTATTTTTATTAAATTAATTAATTTATTTATTTATTTTACCGGGATTCACCCCCCCACCCTCCCTGACCATTCCCCCTCTGTCCCGCCCCCCCACTCCGAGTTGTAACCATTTGGTGTCTGTCTTTATCTTTTTAACTTGTTTC
>PVHY01008015.1:0-25710 GCA_004024945.1 Uropsilus gracilis
ATTTGAACTCCGTGTTGGAGTTTGCTTTGCTGAGTTTGATTTGTGTCTGAAAGAGGCTGTGCAAAAGTTAGGCCTGAGAAGAAAGTGAACTTTGCTGGTTTGGCACCATGGAGTTCCTGCTACCTGAAGGTGACAAGGAGAAGACAGCGTGGAAGACAACGAGGAGCATTCAAAGGAACATGTCTTCAAGCGTCTGGAGGTGGACTCTGACTGGACATTGGTGAGACGATTAGGACTGAGAGACTGAGGATATTTGGGGCAATCTGGAAAAGGACTTTGGACAATACTGAGAAAGGGTTTGGACAATGTTGAAGTATTCTGAGTCTTACATGTTTCTTTTGTAGTTAACAGGATAATTAGAAATCACTTTTTTAGAAATAAATTAGTCTGCACTGCACTGATAGTCTTGGTTTGATATTTTGGTTAAAAAAGGCTGAGGATGGTGGTAAGAACCCACGAATGGAAAGTTTAAACTGTGTTTTAAAGTTTTTCTTTTCTGCAGTTTTTGGAGCTGAGAGCAGTTGGCTGGCTTTTGCATATCAATGGTAAAGGTGATCAGTGAAAATACTAATGAAGAGTGTGTAGCCTGCTTTGGAGGGAGAAGCAGGCAGATAGCTGTATCCAGTAAAGTTAAAGTCAGAAAGTCTTCATTTTACCCTGTTTCAAGCTCACATATAAGTCTTAATGGACACCTTAAAATGTTTACGTGTAAGCTCGCATATAAGTTTCAATGGATACCTACTCTAGATTTCTGAGCTTTAATTGTAATGGTTGTTTGATAGTGGGATATACACAAACAATACAAAGGAACATATAAAACTAAACCAAAACAAACCCTAAAAATATGACTGAAAAACTGAAGCTACCAGAGGAGATGGGAAGAAAAGAGAGCAAAGGGGAAATGGGAGAACCAATGAACAGTGCTAGAAGGAGTAGTGTATCTTGGTGGTAGTTGTGGTATGGTGACATTATCTGAAGAGATGTGAACCTATACCTCTGAATCATACAGCATGTTGAAAACCAATATGATCACAATAAAATCATAAAAGAATAAAATTGAATGTCTTCCCGTGTATTTATCTCATGTACTTCCTCCTCTGTGTACAGCTTAGTCACATATTTTGCCTCTTTTTTTTAAAACTGGGTTATCTTTCTCTTAACACAGAAAGAGCCAGAAAATTCCTTATTCTTAGATTCTAAACCTTTACACTATGAGAGTTAACTATATCTTCCCCCTAGTCTGCCGGTCATTATCTCCCTTTTGTGTATGTTATCTTTTATAATAGCAGGTGCTTTGTTTAATGTCACTTAGTCACATCTGTCAACCTTTCTTCTATATTTTTCCTTATAGTCTTGTTTTTAAAAATCTACTACTGAACGCAAAGATATTCTGTGACACATCATTTGACTGTCTTTAAAATTTTGTTTATTACATTTACATCTCTAATCCCCCTAGATTTATCATTAAAGTATGAAATGAGGTCAAAATCTATATGTATTTCTTTTTTCCATAGGAATAATCAGTCATCTTAGCAATGTATCTACATAGTCCACACTTTAATTAAACCATATATCTGGAATGCCACACCTGAGTTTTCTATTTGCTTCACTGATCTATTCCTCTATATCTTATCATTACTAACCCATCTTAATTACCAGGGCATACTTTCATCTGAAAATATTTTTATTATATTTACATTTGTGAAGGATGTTTTTGTTTGATGTACAATTAAGTCAACAGCTGCTTCTTTTTTCATCATTTGAAAAATATTATTATACCACTTCCTTCCAAACTCATGGTTTCTATAGACATTTATTGCCATTCAAATTATTATTACCACATAGGCAAAAGGTTAAAAATATCTACTACTGAGCTGCTCTTCAAGATCTTGGGTATTGGATGAGGGAATGTTTAGTTTCCAGAAACTGCATGTTTCTGGGTGTGAACTTCTTTGTTAACTATTTACTCAGATTCTCGAACCTGGGGTTTTTGTTTTTTTTTTTTTTATTAAATTTTTAAAAGTTAGACTTTTTTTTTTTGAGACTACTAGGTCTCACTATTTTTGCCTATGGAATCACAGACTCACGTTGCCCAAGGTACCACAGATTCAAGCAATCCCCACCCTCAGCTTCCCAGGTAGCTGAGATTACAGGCGCACACCACCACGCCCAGCTATATATTTTTTGAACTAGGTCTCACTACGTGCCCCAGGCGGGACTCGAACCGCGACCCCTGGCCCCGGCCGTGACTTCCTAGGCTGCCGCTTACAGGCATGCGCCACCATGCCCAGCCTAAAAGTTAGACATTTTTAAATGGTATTCAAATATTTTTACAGTCTCACTTTTTCCTCTCCTAGAACTTCCATGAAAGAAATGCCAGCATTTTTGCATTTTCCTGCAGCTCTCCTAGTTTCTGATCATTTTGTCACATGACTAGACTCAGACAGAACAATACACCCCATCCCTAGTAGGACACCATGTGAAGGTACAAAGCAAAGAGCACTGATAAAGGAGTGAGGAAAGAAGGGACCCAATGATGCAATCCACCATACTATAGATAAGCTCATCTTAGTATCTGATGGCTTTTAAGACTATCTCTCTATGCTGAATTTTGGAAAATCCAGTAAACTTAGCTGCAAATGATTTTTTTTATATTAAAGTTGTATTTTCCAGTTAAACACTATGTCTTCAGGTCAGGCATAGTGGCACATGCCTGTAAGCAGCAGCCTAGGAAGCCATGGCGGGGACCAGGGATAGCAGTTGGAGTCCCACTTGGGGCAATGTGGCGAGACCTATTTCCAAAAAAATAGCTGGGAATGGTGGCACACACCTGCAATCCCAGCTACTTGGGAAGCTGAGGCTGGGGATTGCTTGAGTCTGTGCTACCCCAGGCAACATGAGCCTGCGGTTCCATGGGCAAAAATAGTGAGACGTAGTCTAAAAAAAAAAAAAAAAATTATGTCTTTAGTTTTAGAAATGTCCAGAAACTGTATTTTAGTGATGGTATTTCTCTATTTCAATTCTGTAATGCTTAGTATGTAAATAAGAACCTTTCTAATAATTTTCCATTTCTCTTAATTATGTTTTAATAGTTATCTTCTCATCCTTGTCTATAATGTTACCCACTACACTTCATATTTTAATTAATATTATTTTCATATCAAATATTTATAAAAATTACTATATGCATCTATTCTGTATCATTTTTTATAATTTCTTGTTCCTTTTAAATGATAGCCTTCATTTAATTCTCTGAACATCCTCAACATACTTGAAGTCCTTACAAAACTATGAAGAAAGCTAATTTCATCTGCAGAATATAATTCTGAGTTCTGATTTTCTTATGTTTGCAAGAGCATTAGAGTTCTACAAGTATCCTATGGAATTCTGAAAAGCACTCTTTTTGAATGGATGCTTTTTTTCTTTCTCTTTATTTATACTTCTTTATTTTTTTCCTCCCCGTCTTCCTCTTACCTAGCGTTTTTATACTTATATTTATCAAATGGAACAAAATATGTATAATGTATTTACTTAATAAATGAAAGAGTGGTTTTAAATAATTATCTAAAATTCCAGATTTTTCATCTGCTTTCTTGATATGCCAGAATTAAATCTCATATTTTTTAAGTTTAACAGAACCACTCACTGTTATGAATAGTTATGTTGAATAGTTATGTCCCCAAATGGTTATGTCAAAATATATTCCTATTCCAGCACAGTAGGTATTATGTATTTTGGGCATTACTATATATATGATTTTTCTTTTCATTAATCATTACAGAAATGATGTAGAACTGAAAACCCAGAAACAGACTCACAGTATTATGGTGAGGTAACAAATTAGAAGTACAGAATAAAGAAAGTAAAGTTTCTTCAACAAATGATATGAGAAAATCTGGTCAACCATATGCAAAATTAAATTAAATTAGACCACACTCACCCCATACACAAATAATGGATTAAAGACTTGGAAGACCTGAAACCCTAAAATGTATAGATAAAAACCTAGGGAAAACCCCCACAGCATTGATATAAATGATGTATCTGGGGACCCAATTCCTTTGTTCCCCTAAACAAAGGTAAAATAAATAAATGGGACTACAGCAAACTAAAAGCTTCAGCACTGGCAACATCATTAAAATGAAAACACATCCTATTAAATGGGAGAAAATATTTGCATATCATATTCAAAGGACTAACACCTAAGATCTACAATGACCTATACAACTCGACAAAGAAACAGATAACCCTGTCCAAAAGTGGGAAGAAAAGTTAAATACACACTTCTCTAAAGATTGCATATAGTTGGTCAATAAGAACATGAAAAAAAATATTCAAAAATCACTTATCCTCAGGGATATGAAAATTAAATCCACAATTTAGATATCACCTCACTTTTATGAGAATGACCCATATAAAAGAAAAATAGAAACAACAAATGGTAGAAAGGGTACAGAGAAAAAGGAACCCTTATACAATTTTGGTGAGGATGTGGACTAATCCAGTCACTAATACAGTATGGAGGTTTTTTCCAAAATATGAAGAGATATAACTTACTATCAAGCAATCTTATTCTTTAGTATTTATCCAAAGAATGCCAAAACACCAATTCAAAGAGGTATATGCATTCCTCTGTTCACTTCATCACTATTCACAACAGCCACATAATGGAAGCAAACCAAATGCCTTATGACAGATAGTTGATAAAGATGATGTGTTGTGTTTACACAATGAAATACAACTCAGGTAGGAAAAAAAAAAGATGAAATTTCTCCTATTGCAGCAACAAGGATGGAACTGGAATTATGCTAAGTGGAACAGATCAAAAGGACAAAGACCAAGATCAATGACTTTGTGCTTGTATGGACTACAGTGAAACAAAACAAAGAAACAGATTAAACTAAACCAAACCCAAGAAACATGACTACAGAATTGCAGTCTCTGGGGTGGGGGGATGGGGCATGATGAGTTTGGGGAATAAAGGGGAAAGGGTTAGGGTGAGCTTAGGTGTTTTATGGTAAAGGATATCTAACTAGGTATGAACCTCTCTCTCAATCATAAACACTGTTGTAAACAACAGAAAGTGTTGTAAAATATTTTCTTTTAAAGGAATCAAAAATGCTTCTCTGAGTAGTTGAGAAAAAGAAATTTTTTTACCAAGAAAATTCTGAACCTGTTGTTGATAAGTAAATTAATTGAAAGAATCAGTTGTTTATCACACACTCCATCCATCTACTCAGCACCAAGTTTCCACTATGGCAATCTTATTATTTCTTGAGCTTAGGACAATTTGGAAGCTGGGTACTATAATAGAGCTCTTTTGCTACAAAAGGGTACTTCCTAGAAATAAACTACAGGGTATAAAACTTTTGTACAATATTAGGTATTAAAATAATTAAAAATAAGATAACATTCACAAGGAAGAAACCACTAATAGCATCAACTTACTATCATAACTTTTAGTAAATTTAGCAACTCTTGGTGATTATTTTCCTCTTATATCTATGTATCTTTATATTAGTAATATTTTTCTTAAAATTACTTAAAATTGGGAAAAAGCTACATTCCTTTATAACTAAAGTCTACCTGGGCTGAGCATGGTGGTGCATGCCTGTAAGTGGCAGCCTAGGAAGCCACGGCCGGGACCAAGGATCGCAGTTCGAGTCCTGCCAGAGGTACAGAGCGAGACCTAGTCCCCAAAAAATAGCAGGGCATGGTGGCGCTTGCCTGCCATCCCAGCTACCTGGGAAGCTGAAGCTAGGGATCGCTTGAGCCCGTGGTACCCCAGGCAACGTAAGCCTACCTTTCCACAGGCAAAAATAGCGAGACCTGGTCAGTCAATCAATCAATCAATCAATCAATCAAGTCTACATGATAATTAACACTAAGTATGCACACTAATTATAGTTCTTTTCTAAAACATTAAAATAACATCTAATTAATATTTAAATGTTTGCTTAGTTATTTAAAATTATCTCAGTATGAATAGTGATAAGTATATCACCACTCTGAAACTTATGGCCTTAGATAAACTTAATTCTAGAATATTTATCTGAAAAGAGATACTATGATATCCTAGACGATCTTACAAGATACTAATGACAGACTCAATTATAACATATTTATATACAGAAATAAATTGGAATATTGAGTTGCTTTTCTTTCTCTTCATAAAAGAGTAATAGACCAACTACACTTAGAAAACTCAACATAATCAAGAAAATTAGATATAAGATGTTATTACTGGCAGTAGTGGAGACTCTTGTTTCCAGGGATAATAAAACATGGGCTTTAAGTTAAACCAAAAGAATTTTTAAACAGAAATTATCAGTATTAAACAGAAGTATAACGCTTATCTTCAAAAAGTTTAGTTGGCCAAGAGATTTTCAATGACCTGAAAAAAAAAATCTTCTTTTTAAAAGTTGAATGGAAATAAATCAGTTGAAACCCTTTGCAGATACTGCTCTATGTGAAATATCTCTTACTTATTTTAAAATGGAAACTTAAGGTCTATTACCTTTGGCAATTCCCATTCTGACCGAGACCCATCTGCACTGTAGTAGTATTGTCTACCTTGATCATCAACATGCTTGAGCCACTGTAAAAAACAAAGATTTTTAAAATTTAAATAAATGGCAATTTAAATTTTACAGTTATAAAGATTCTTACAAACTTTATTTTACTTGTTTAAGAATACTGCAAAAAAATTTAACAAGTTCTTACTAATATACTTTGTATTTTACGAAGATAGAATAAGTAAATTCAAAATTAAGTCTGAATTGATTTTCTTTTTTTCTTCCAATGTCCAGTTAGTGATTCAAGCACCACTTAGCGATACAATGAAGATACACATATTAGTATATGCACTGGACATAAACCCATTCCGAATCTGAAAGCAGTGGTATAAAATTAAAGGGAACTTTTTGCAAAGTTTAAGTATTCTAGTAAAACTGACAACTTTAGGTGAACTTCCCACAAGCCCTTGAAAATTAGCTTCTGTAGTCAGCACATATTACTAAATACAATTTAAATAAAAGTAAATTTAAAAAACCAAAGTTTATGCAATAAAACTCAAGGAATATGAGGGAAAAAACTATACTGCTAATACAAACAAATGATCTTGATTGTAAATGAATAAAAATGTTTTCTTAGTTCCAGTGTTAAATAACTGAAGCAGAAACATACAGCAAAAACCTACCTTCATTTATTTCCAAGCAAAACTAACCAGTAACCTTATCTGTGATACCAGATTTAACACACACATAAAATTTCAATATGCATTTCCAAACTAGCTAATTCATTATAATGTACTAGATTCATGGTTTGTTTCATTAAGATATAAATTTTTGCTATAAAAGAAAAAGGAGTATAGAAAATGAGATGGTATAGCATAATGGCATGTTGAGAAATTTATACCCACAAAACATTTATGCAAGAAAAATAAAGAAATATGCTTGTTGAGGAAGTCAAAACCAAATTACACTCGACAGGTCCTACTTTTAAAGCGGTCTATCTTAAATGGATTTTGACGCTCCAGAAATTACTGTCACTGTAAGTTGTTTTAAAACCATGAATCAGTAGTTATACTGAGTTCTCATGTTAACTGGCAAGATATAGAACTACAATAAAAAGTAATTTCAAAAAGGAATATTTTCATGTTTTAAATGCCACTAAGACTTCAGTACACAGCTCTTTTATGATAGAATGCTGCAACAAAACTAGATGAGGAAAAAAAAGAATGTACCTTTTCATTAGTATAGTCACTGGTATATAGGGTATGCCCACGTTCATCCAACTCTTCTGACCAACCCCTTGGAGGAGAACCACACTGACTATCTGACTGGCTGTAACAAATGCTGTGGTAGTTTTCTTCTGATGAAAGAAGCTATAAATAGTCAGAAACATAAGGATTTTTCTTCCTTGAATATAAATATGCAGCAACTGAAAATCTAAGCGATCAACTTTATTTGGCTAAAATATATTTAAATATTTAATTTTCAAAACAAATTGCTAAGTCTTTTAATGGCACATTCTAAGTGGTGAGAATATAGTGGTTACTTTATCACAATAATACACTCCTAGAAAAATTCACCATACATAGAATTGAAAACAAAGTTTCCAGACTGAGAGATTAAAATGCTACCTTCTATTTAATACTGCTTTTAAACTAAAATCAGAGAGGTCTGTTGTGTATAAACGTCTATGTATAAGTAGAGGATGAGGGAAACTCAGGAGTCTGAGGTTTTTGAAATTTCCTGCTCACTTATCACAAGTACTTTGGCAAGTGCCTAGAAAACTGCAAGGATCAATAAATGCATCCTGAATTGTTATTTTAAAATGTTTTAGAGGGGAAGGGGTAAGAAAAATACTAGCTTTGCAACACCATTACCTTATATTTTAATTTATTTACAAGTTTTCCTAACTCAATCAAATGCTTAGTAAAGATTGCTGCAAGTGGCCAGGCACAGGCACGGTGGTGCATGCCTGTAAACGGCAGCCTAAGAAGCCACGGTGGGGACCAGGATTATGGTTCAAGTACCACTCGGGGCAGCACAGTGAGACCTAGTTCCAAAAAATAGCTGGGCATGGTGGCACATGTCTGTAATCCCAGCTACCTGGGAAGCTGAGGCTGGGGATTGCTTGAGTCTGTGGTACCCTGGGCAACGTGAGCCTACAGTTCCACGGACAAAAATAGCAAGACCTAGTCTCAAAAACAAACCAAAAAAAAAAAAGATTGCTGCAAGTTAGAACTCAAAGCAAGAAAAATTAATATTGAGAAAATTCAAATGAAATACAAAAAGGGAAAAAATTATGTTATGGAAATAATTCATATATGCTTTATTTTTAAATAAAATCATAAACTCCAAACACGTAAAAGAAACAAATTAGAAGACTGAGAATATTTAACAATTTCAGCTTTTTCAAGCAAAATACTGCAGTATAACTAAGTAGCAATTTGTTAACTGCACTTAAATTTATTAATGAAACAAATATTTAAATTTCTACAAATGACCTTTTTAGGTAAAATAGTTTCTGTAATTAAATGTTACTCAAACTATACTTTCTCCCATTTCAATGTGATCTGAAATACTAAAGATACAAAATTATTAATATAGTAGTAAAGACACAGACATGTAATATTAGTGTGTTCATAGAAACAGACACGTACACCTTTACAGAAACTTTACCCAAAAAGTTTCTGTATTTTGTAGAAGTAATGCTTTTTTAAAAATGGAAACAATTAAGTCAAAACTTAGTTTATTTAATTGAGGCAACTTAAAATATAAGTTTATGTAGGAAGTGCAGTAAAGTATTTCAGAAACAGAATGAAAGAGTCTAATTAGTAAAACTGATTTAAGAAACAAGCTGACTAAATCAATCTTTTTATAAATTATTTTGTAGCTGACAAAATGATGACCACGATTTTCCAGTCTTTATGTATAAGATGTTCTCTTCTGTTTTAAGTAACTCTAATATCTCAATTAAATTTCTTCACAATATAAAAGTAGGAGAAGCTTTAAGATCTTTAAATTTATTGCTAGGAGAAAAATCATTTAATCAACGTTTTAAAATTGATGAGTTTTTTTGGCCAAGTACTATTCAAATGTTAACTATACTCTACTAGATGCTTCTATTCAGCAGGGTACCTTGTTATTTTGGGTACACATATTGCAGCAAAAGTAGCCTAATATAAATGAGGGGGCCATACAGGGAGGAAAAAAAAAAAAAAAAAACCTTATCCTGATTCAAAGAGTTCAAAATATCACATAAGCTTTGTCAATTTTTATTTTTTAGATCAGTAAGAAGTTAAATAACTCAGAGGACAAATAAAATGAAGACACCTACTGAATAGAGAAAATATTTGCTCACTATACATAACTCATAAGGTACTGATAGCAAAGATCTACAAGGAACTCACACAACTCAAAAAAAGGAAATCATCCAATCAGAAACTAGGCAAAATAGTAAACCGGCACTTCTCCAAGAATTCAGAGATGGCCAGCAGGCACGTGAAAAAATGCTTATCCTTATTTATTGTCAGGAAATCACTAATCAAAACCACAATGAGAAACCACCTCACAAGATTAGACCTACCCCAAAGACCAAAAAAAAAAGCACTGGTGAGGAAGTGGAGATAAAGAAATCCTCTAGGGAATGTAGACTGGCCCAGACCCTACGAAAAAAAGTATGGTGGTTTCTTAACAGATTAAAAATGGATCCGACCCAGCAATTCCACTTCTAAATTCTAGTGAAAGAATTAAAAAGCACTAGGGGAAACATGCATTCCTGTGTTCACTGCAGCACTATTTACAACAGCCAAGCTACAGAAACTCATATAGGCACATAACGGATCAGAAGGATGAGGGCTACACAATGTAATAATACTTAGCTATCAAGAAAGATAAACTTTTCCCCCATTTGTGGGGGAAAAAAACTGGAGGTGAAGGGATATATTATGCTAGACAAAATTAAGTCAGACAAAAAAAAGACATTAGATGGTATCACTTGTATGTGGAATACAGAGAAGTCAACAAAAGTTCAGATAAAAGCAAACTAAGAACTAGCACTAGAAAGTTGACTACTAGAGAGTAGAGGAGTGAAAGGATGGAGAGATCATATTAAGAAAACATGCCAAAACGTTAAGTGGTAGATCTAGATGTTATAAATATGCTTACTATACACTGTTTCACTTTTTTGTAGGCTAAAACTCTAAGTAAAAAGATGGAGAAATGGCCTCATACAAAAGTTATACACTTTTTAAATTTTAGGATTGGCTTAACATATCAAATAAACATGTAGGAGAGAAAACTAGCAAACAGAGCTAAATCAGGAAATTACTAAATATGAAGCACAGAGACAGTTAACATTTGAAAGCATAAGAGACATGACACAGTGAGCAAATTAAACAATCATACAATCAGCAACAAAGCAGGATAGAAGCTATATATAGTTATTGTTTAAGAATTCTCCAGAAGTGACCAAAGATAGGACTCCTCAAATTCAGAAGTTCTAACAAAGCTCTGGCAGTAAAAATATTTAACCTAATCATATCATTGTGAAATTACATATACAAGATTTTAAAAGCTGTCGGCAGAAAGAAACAAGCTGCCCTACAAGAAGAAGACAAACTGACAGGTAAACTATCAACATCAATGATGAAGCCTAAAACCATGAGAATAAAATGATCAATGAACTAGGAAAAACCAAACAATTAACTTAGAACTGTCCACCAAAAAAAGGTATTCTTTAAAAAATATAGACAAAATTAATTTCCAAACAAGCAAACAGAAACTAATTCTAATAAAATTTTAAAATATATACTTAAGACAGTACAAAAGTTACCCAAGATGATCTAACTTGCATAGAAATGTGAAAAAAGTTTATGGTAAATATTAGGATTAATTTCAAGAGTAACCATGTACAACAATAATAAAAGGACTATAAGAAGAAATGTACAATAACAATATCATTACAGCACATATAGCTCTAAGATGAAAGGAAATAATAACTAGATTAAGTATGCATCCAATTTCTAAGTCAGTGTTTCTCAGCATTGTTGATATTTAGGGCAGAAAAAGAACAGCTATTGGAGATAACTTGTAAACTGTAGTATATTCAACAGTGATTCTGGTCTCTACCTAACCAACACTCCCCTAATTGTAGCTCTGTCTTTGTCTAATGTCACTCAGGAGATAAAGATAACCCCAGATGAGAACCATTATTCTAGAATAACCATTTAAGCTTCTGAGTTAAGATGAAAGAGTTCTTGTTCTCTGGAGCCCCACTAAAAGTAGTACCATATGCTTTTAAAGACCTGAATCTGCAAGAACAGGAAGCACACAAAAAGAGACTATAGTCATAAAACTCTGGGTGTTGCCTAGTAAATGAGCAAAATAATAAATCACCTGTATGAAAGAAGAATCTAACTGGAAGGAGGGTGTAGATGGGGAGAGAAAATGAAATCTGATATACTCACAGAGCAGAATTTTCAAATGACTCAGGAGCTGACAGTATTAGGAACTTATGAAACTGACATTATTAGGTATTTCTGGAATTGAGTTTGAAGGCAAGACACAAAAGTAAAGATTAAAATTTCTAGACTCCATGCCTAGCTACTAGGTATGTACACCACCTATGGATTTGTTTGTTCTTGTTGTAGAAAAACAGTACAATTCTTATTAGGAGAAAACAGGCACAACTGGAACATGGTATCAAAGAGAATGAAGAGACTATGGGACTACAGTTGACTTTGAACACAGAGGGGGTGAGGGAAACCAACTCCCCATATAGTCAAAAATTTGTGTATAATGTATAATCACCATATATATATATATACGGATCTGACATCCAAGATTGGTTGAATCTGTGAATTCAAACCTGCAGACAGAAAGTAAATTCACCTATAAGTGAATTCTCATCAAATCCATGTAGTTCAAGGGTAATTTGCCAACTATCTAGAGCTTCCTTCCTAGATGGAAGATTCAAAAATTTAAAGGAAAAAATCTACTGGTTTCTAACACTGGAAACTGCCCAACAAGCTGCAGATTCAAGTCACCATAGAGTAGAGTACAAAATGCCTTGCAATTGTGAGAAAAATTATTTCCAGGTGAAAAGTCTATGTTATGTTCAAACTATTAATTAAATATGAAAAACCTAGTTTTTAATTCCTTTGTATAATTTAAATTTCTTTCAATTATTCTGTAGCCCTTTCCCAAATTATTTTACTTTATTAACATACAGAACAATTTATTTTTAAATCTTCCTATAAAGTAAAAATCTCCCAACATTTTTCTTAATACAGTAACCTGTGCACAACTTCTCTCACTATCCTCATTCTTATTTCTGAACAATGAAACTACAAGTCACCACCAAACTAAAGCTATAAATAACCAATTGAAAAATAGAACAAGAAAAGGAGTTATTAACTACAAGAAAGCTTTTAGATTCTGCTAAATACATGATATATTACTTGATTTTTCCAGCTCCACCTAACTTAGAGTTCAGTTTTTATTCTACAAGCCAGCTGCTTTGTATAACAGCATGGTACCGGTACTATGAAGATGCAGGGCCCCCAATCCATCAAACAGCAGAAATTAACGCCATTCCATCAATCCTACCTAAGCATTCCTTGTTTATCTAAATAGTCTCAAGGATTTCTCCAGACTTTTGAGATGAGTATTTCTACAAATACAGGTGGTTAATTTGACTGCCTCTCTCTATAAGACAGGGGCAGGAGTAAGGGGAAATAGTATGAACACTTGTTATATAAAATAATTAGTGTAAATTTATCAGACTTAGAGAAACACAGATATATGTACACACACACACTCACATATAACGGCCTTATTCACTGCTCTTGTCTTTGACAAACAGGAAGAGAAAATTTTGTTAACTCATTGCTTCATTCCTTAATTGTTCATACCTCTTGATCTCCTGAATTTTGGAAATCTCCTTTGCTTATGTTTGTATCCCGAGTCCAACGAGGTGGTTTCCAAGTTCTTTCCTGTGTTCCTCTGTTATAATAAAAACAACGTCCTGAACTATCTTTATGAGTTTCCCATTCTCCATTAATCTGAATTGCTGGACTCCCAGGAAGTGGGGGAAGAGCAGACTGGGATATTTTCAGTTCTTGCAGATTAGCATAGACAGGAGAATCTGGCCGTCCTTGATTTGGAGGTGTTGTTGCCTGTGAAAATGTTTAAATATTCATGCTTATGCCAGCATAATACATATATTATAATAAAATGAAACAAGATTTTAAATAAATGTAGTAATTGTAACTTTTTATACATATAATACATATAATAGCAATATTAATATTTACAGTTTTATTGAAAAAATATATAAAATGTTTAAATACAATCCCAAAGTATGCCTTGCTTAGTACTTTCCCTCATCCTAAAAGAATATATATCTGACTGTAACTTCTAATTAAAGAGCTGGCACTAATAAATTATATGACAATGGGCTAGATCACTTCATCTCTCTGAAACTGAATTTTTTTAATCTCTGTAGATACGGGAACTAGATTAAACACCAAGACCTCCTTTGGCTCTAAAATTCTATGATTTTAGGCATTTTATTTAAATATAAAAAGTCTTACATATAGGTAGTTCATCATTTATTTCAAAAATATCAAAATGGATGTTATAGTCTATATCCTACCATTAAATTAAAAATAAAAGTGAAACGTCAAAGAAAAACAATACTTAAACTAAGAACAGTCTACATTCTAGTCTTTCTCAGTAGATATAAATGAATTAATCTCTTCCCAGTTTCTTTATCTGTGAATTACCTAACAGTGGAAAATAGAAATTAGCAGTTAAGTGGTGTACATATTTAACCTTAATTTACAACTTTATCTTTCACTTTTAACTATCTCACTAGATGTCAGTCAAGAGCAGAATACTCCTGATATCCTTTACATAAGGATACTGTAAACTTAATTAAATTATAAGTTTAGTTGCTGAAAAGCACATTGTCTGAAAATGCCTTTTTATACTGCATAATCATACTTGTCTATGTATCTTTCCTTTTACTGGGTTTCTCAATTTTGGCATCACTGACATACTGGGACAGACAATCCTTCAGTGGGGAGCAGAGGGGAAGAAGCCGCTCCGTGCATAGTAGAATGTTTGCTGCATCCTAACCTCTACCACATTATATGATAATGGCATCCCCCCACTGAAACAAAAAAAAGCCTTAAGATATTGCTAAATGTATACTGGAGACAAAAGTGTCCTGACTGAGAATCACTGCTTTACCATAAAATCCTAAAATTATACTGATATTTATTTCTGTAATGTGCCCAATTTTTATAAATGCTAAAAATAATTTTTAAAAGTTAATGTGAATGAATACACTAAACCAGTATGAATATGCTATACTAATGTAAATGAATTGACTAAAAAGTTAATGTGAATGAATATACTAATGTGAATGAAATTAAGTACTTTAACAACTAAAACAATATTTGTCTATAAAATAATTTTAATAAGGCTAAATCACAGAATAAGTCTTAATGGTGAAAATTATGGAAATAACACAAAACAAGTATGTTTAGAAAATGGTTGTCTTTGGGTCTCTTTACACATACAGTTATGTAAGTATTGAGTTCAATGATACAAATTACAGTGTGACTAAAACTTTCAGCTTTTGAATTTTCAATCTACAAAGAAACTACTGAAAACAGATTTTCATATATTTCTCTTACAGACTAATTCATATTCTGGTACACTAGACAAGATTCACAATGCCACTACGACTAAATAGAACTCAACATAAGAATTATATGGAGGAAATAATTTCTTGGAAATTTATCTAGAAATAGAAAATATGCAGCAAATACTAAGAAGTTCTTGTATTGTTTGCAATACTTTATTTACTAGGACTTGAAAACTGTAAATTATTTTTACTAATAAATTCTACTAAATATTTTCAAAAACTAGTAAATCCTGCTTAACAGTTCAAAAGTTTTTCCAATTAAAAAAGATTACTATGATTCAACAGTCTATACTAGCAAAATTCTGAAGTGAAAGTAAGAATTATATAAAAATTATAAACCAATCTCACTTATAAATATAAATGAAAACATCTTAATAGATTAGCAATCAAATTACATCCAAAACAATGAGGTAAAAGTAAAAATGTTGGGAAACTTCAGACAGTAATTCTTTAATAGATCAACATGATCATCTCTAGAAACACAATGTATTTGATTAAAAATCAACATGGATTTAGGATAAAAGTCTTAACAAGTAAGACATTAGTAATGTTTCCTTAAAACGCTTTTTTTGAAATTATTGTGTAAAACAACTTAGCATAAAGACTTACAAAATATTTTCACTCACGTCAAGACTAACAGAAGGATGTCAAATGTCACTACCTTTTCCAACACTGTACTGGAGGTCTTAGGTAAGGTACTGAGATATCAAAAATGAATTCAACCTTTAACACCTAGAAGGAAAACAACCCCGCTATCTGTCACTGACATAAGCAGTATCTGAAAATCCAAATCCATAAAAACTACTGAGTTTAATAAGTTGACCAAATAGCGATTAGATACCATCGAATCAGCTTCCCATATATGAGTAAAGACAAAATAAAAAATGTAACAGACTAAAAATCTCATTCACAACTAGATAACTGATAAATACTTAACAAGTAAATTACTTAACAAGTAAGTCTTCAAAGAAGGGCAACAAATCAAATGAGGAATACTCATAACTTTCCTCAGGTACCTAAAATTAGACTTGCACAGCTAAGTCCTTGATCCTAAATGGAAAAACTTAACTTTGTAAACATGTTAATTCTCCCAAACTAGTATGTAAATGCCACAAAATTCAAGGCAATGTCCAGCATTGCAGTTCAATTACTACACCACCTAGAATATAGTATGCAATGAAATTTGTTGGATAAATGAACAAACACAAGAATATAAGAATGCAAACACGTAAGTAAAAGCAAAATTCAAGGACTTGATACTGGTCACATATGATAGATTAGGAAAATATCCATATCTCTAGTTTAGGGAAAAGGACAGACGCTTGTGTCACCATTTAAGATAGAAACTAAAAGTAGACTGAACACCCACTATTCAGGTATTAAACTTACAAATATGAATTCAAAAAAAGGTCTTATTTCCTAAGACCTCATCACACAGTAAAAAGAAGCAAAGCAAACAGATCATTTATAAACACATAAATAACAATGCTAGAGCTACAATGGGATACTAGAAACAAGAATCTAAAACTAAGTCTTAGATATAAACTAAAAAGTCAGCTACAATATTGTGACTTATAAGCGAGACCTAGTCTCTAAAATAAAAAATAATTAAAAAATAATAAATACCGTGTGATATATTTAAAAATATGTATATATTTTTTGATTAATCATGTATTTGTTCATACATATTTGATCTTCATCCACAGTTGCTGCCTCAAAGTTCTGCCAGAAGCCTTGCAATTTCATAAATGCACAATAGTTAAGGATCTTTTGCTACATTTATGAAAATACCTTTTATAAAGAACCTGAAGGCTGTTTACCAGCAACTTGAAAAGAAGGTTGGAATGTCCAGACCCACACCTGACATTCACCACCACAGCTCTTCTGATCAAGAGCTAACTGCTCAGAAGCATACATTCGCTGGGGCTTATGGCCTGTGTCTAAAGTAGAGGGCAGTCTTGGGAATCTTTAGAGAATACTTAACCTATGCAATTTGATACGATCTCCAAGCAGATAGTGTCAAAATTGAGTTGAATTCTTGGACACCCTCTGGTATCCAAGCATTGTTTGTTGGTATGGGGAAGTCTACCTAAAACCCATGTGGAAATTGGTTTACAGGAACCCAACAATGTACCATGTAAAATTTGGAGAGACAGAAGGCAGCAAGAAAAAAGCTTGGAAGAGAAAAAAAAAAGCACATACAGTCAAGGAATTATGCTGACGTGGCGCAAGCAGCAGGAGACCTATGGAGAAGGAAGTTACAGAACAAGGAGAGTCTGTATGTCATGTTAAAAAGCATAGACACTATCCAATAGCATTTAAGAGACTATTGAAGATCTTAAGTCAGGTAGGAACCTTCTGATTTAAAACTTAAATGTGTTACAGATTTTAGAGGGACAAAAAGCAGTAGACATTAGTTAGGCAGTTAGCCCATGACAACGATAATAAGAATGCAAAAGTAGGGCCAGATTCAAGAAATAATTAGATTAAATTAATATGCAGTTTACATATTTGTCTATGTGAAGCACAATTTCATACCAAATTTAATATTGTCAAGGTAAAGAATAGGACAAAAAGGAAGGAGCAAAGCAAAGTCCCACTTAGAATATGTTAGGCAGACATGCCTTCTGAAACTCCCAGATGGAAATGCACAGACAGATATACAGATTGGGAGCTCAATACAGACATCAGGGCTAAAAATATAAACGTAAAAAGTCATCATTACATAGGTGGAACCAAAAACTTGAGACTACAGATGGCAAGAGAAGGAAACCAGAACTATGGAGAATTCTAAGCAATTACTTTATGAATTAAAATGAGATCATAGGTATAAAGTTAGTCTAAGGTCTAGCATGGTGACTTCTAGTGTTTTAGTAGCAGTAATTTTATATAAAAATAGATGCATGTATGATGAATCTATTAACATGTATATGGATTTTCCCCCCACGTTACCAAAGTAAGAGATTCCATTAAAGGAAGCAGAAAGAAAAACAAGAAGTAGGTCTAACAGGAAATGGTGGTATTTAAAAGTCAGAGAAGAAAATTTTCCCCAAAAAGGGAACTTGATGGTATCACCCTAAAGACTTCAAAATTGGGGCTCTAAAACAATCAATAGTTTCAGCAATTAAGAAGTCATCAGAAAACCATTTCCAGATGCTGAAATTCTAAAATTACTTTCTTGTCATAAACAACTGTTAAAATGAATAAAACACAGGTACCAACACAGGTATTTTCAAGCATTGTATAACAAATGGGGCAGGGCTGTGGTCCTGGAGAGAAAAAAACTGATTCCTGCCACTCTCAGCTTTCCACCTAGAGGTTTAGAAATGAGCACATGGAAGGCAAATCAAAACAGGGTCTAGCAATCTCAGAGTTATTAACAAGGGCAGAACAAAGGGTTCACTGATTAAATAACATAGGGACCCCCACCCAAGTACTAACACATTCCAACCCAGCATTGATCCCCAAATCAGACAAGATCAGAGGGTTCAGGGTAGGTACCCAAAGACAGATGAGAAGTTTAGGGACTTGTATAAACATGCAATGGAATTAAAGTTATTAAAGAAAATGAGATCTTGCCATTTGTGACATCAACATGGGTGGAACTGGAGGAAATTATGCTAAGCGAAATAAGTCAGAAAGAAAAAGACAAACAGCAGATGGTATCACTTATATGTGGAATGTAGAGAAACAAAATAAAAAGATAATACCAAACTTCAGAAATCTTACTGTAGAACTGAAGCTACCAGAGGGGAAAGGCAAGATGGGAGAGCAAAGTGGAAATGAAACACAATGGAATCTAGTGGGGTCTTTTGGTCCTCTCTAGATTCATGAAAATTATAATAATTGTGTTAGTCTTTTTTTCTTTTTTTTTAAATAGAGACTAGGTCTCGCTATGTTGCCCAGGACTGTCTCAAACCCACGGACTCAAGGGATCCCTAGTTTCAGCCTCCCAGGTAACTAGGATTACAGGCATCCGCCACTATGACCTCTCTCTTACGGTACACTCAATCTACCATCTATTGGAGAGTGCTGGGGGTGGCAGTCAAAAATCTGTTTTTAAGCACCCTATATAATTTTTATGTATATTATTGTCCAAAGGCACTGATAAAACTCAATCTTCCTGACCAGGCTACAGCAAATTGCTCACCCTAATTAAAAACATTTGTAATACGAAAGCAAATTAAATCTAAAGGAAATTCTGAAATCCATGCCACCGGTTGCTTCTTCTTCTGCAGCTACGTCAAAGAAATGCGCGTAAGCAACAAGGAGTTTATGGATCAAATAAAAATTCGTTTTCTAGTAAAATAAAAATTAGTTTTCTAATAATTATAACACAAGTACAATATCCACCAACAAAAATAAGTGAATTTTTAATGCAAAAATCTTTAAAAGGGGAACAAAGAACCAAAGTTCATTTTATGGGCCATACCTGTCATTAATTAACAACTGAATTGGGACAGTACCTCTGCACATGACCCAATTTTATATTTAAAAAAAGACATGGCCTGTTCCACTTTATCTATGTATAGCTACAATAGTCTATCCACTATCCACAGAAAGGAAAAATTCGGGAACCATATATATTAGAAGATATCTTTAGTCTTAGAGTCTACCTAAATTCTTTCTTCTTTATACCAAAAATACTGAGATTTGTCCTCTTTTTTACTTTTGACTTAGTTCAAAAAATGCTTCTAAAATACACTTAAAAGAAAAGCAAAGCACATATCAATTAAGAAGCTATACCTTTTTTCTTTCTTAGCATACATTGCTCAGTAGTAACACTTTAAGTATCCATGAGACTACAAATGCAGAATTATATTATTAAATGACCAGTATGTCTCTTACAGCCCATAATTAACTATCCCTTTGATTTAGATGTGGAGGGAGATGGGAGAGGGAAGGAGACCATTTAACCAAAGTGTCAAACTCCAAAATGGAATTTAAATAATTTTTTAAGTTCTACTGGTAATTTTACCCTGTTTAAACTTTGCTTTGCCATAACTGTTTATAGGAGTAATAGAGGACAAAAAAGGAAAATATATAATAAACTACTACTAGATTAAAACAGGATGAAAAACTGTTTTGGTCTCACAACTAAAAAATGTCTATCAATGTTAACTGGAAAACTTTTCAAAAGATTGTCTTTTCACTTCATGTCAAGTTTTAGAAAGAAAAATACTTCGCTTCAAATTTTTAAATATAAAAACCTTACAAATTCTAATGTTCATATCTAAAAGCATGATTGTATTGAGATTTTATGCTCTATAAGGTATAGTAATATTTTCTGATTTGCTTATTTAATATTTCAAAACTGTGAGTGAGGCAAGAAATGAAAAGGCATTTCCTGTCATTAAGGAACAGCAGCCTAGTAAAGAGGAAAGAACAAAGTTAAAAGAGAAAAAAGCATCTCTAATGGCATGAACTAAGTGCTATAAAGAGGTATGTGCACAAATGCTCTGAGAACATTAAAAAAAGCAGCACTGAACAGAAGAGGACAAGACATGGTGTTCAGGAAAAGGTTCATAGTACAGATTTAACTGAATCTATAAAGGAGAAAGGTAGAAAACAGGTAGGTTAGTCAAGTGATAAAAGGTATGCCAAGTACATTCAGAGCCTTACTGTTTAAAAACAGTAAGATGACATAACACAAAGAAATGAAAAGCCTTTCAGAAATATAAGGCAACAGATAACTACATAAATTCAGTCTTGTATCTCACCACTATCCTTCATCTTGTTTTTGTCCACTCCTTAGCTGATCACCTGAGCCAACAATCTGAACAACACATCCTTCACACCATCACAATTCAGTCTCCATTCAGTTTGCTCACCCTCCCCCACACACCGCCACACACGGAACAATTAAGACGATTTTGTGCTACTTCCCTAACGCAAAAACTATGAAATCTGGCCAGGCATGGTGGTGCATGCCTGTAAGCGGCAGCCTGGGAAGCCACGGTTGGCGGCAGCCTGGGAAGCCACGGTTGGGGCCAGGGATCACAGTTCGAGCCTGCCAAGGGCATGTAGCGAGACCTACTTCCAAAAAAATTTAGCTGGGCGTGATGACGCACACCTGTAATCCCAGCTATCTGGGAAGCTGAGGCTGGGGATTGCTTGAGTCTGTGGTACCCCAGGCAATGTGAGCCTGCGGTTCCACAGGCAAAAATAGCGATACCTAGTCTCAAAAAAAAAAAAAAAGAAAAGAAAAGAAAAGAAAAAAGAAGCAAACCAAATGCTTTTTTCTAGAAGTTATACACAAATGTACCATTGGAGTTATTTCTGTACTACCAATAGACAACAGTGGAACCAACCAGTCTATGCTATGAATTTAAATCATGTAGTTAAAAGAGTATCTGTACCTAGATCCATGTTAGCTAGATAAGAGCTGACAGACATTATCGTGAAAAACCCTACATAATAGGAATCAACAGTCTTAAGAATGTGTATCATCACAGGTTTAAAAAAAGACTTGTCAAAAGAACAAAAGACAAATTTCCTCTTCAAGATCAAGTCAACATTTCTCGGCTGTCATTTTCTGTTATTTTCTCACAGGAATCCTTTCCTACAGTCTCACTACTCTTTTTTAATCATTATGTATTTTTAAAGTCTACAAACAAATGAATTACAGATCCCTTCTCAAGTCTTGACTCAAACTGATAAATCTTATTTTCCCAGTAACTGCTTGCCCAATACAGAGTATTTTAAAAACAAAAAGGTAAATGAAGACAGCTGCTTGCTAGGAATTTATCTTTATTGATGAAACTTCATTACTAATTTATGTCAAAAGTATTCAACCACATATTTTTGTCCTTGGCCAGTTAAGCAAACAAATTCTTCAAAGGACATTATGCTGAGAGAGCTAGACTTAACTATTTTATGCTGATGAAGCAACATGCAGTCTGGTATTCTGCCATTCATTATTACAAATTTCCCTCCCTGGAGACTTGAACAGCAACTATATGACCAGCATTCAGAGGATGGCTAAAGAATACTCTGTTGCTGAAATTTCTAGAGAGTAAATATTTACTGCACAACTACAAATGGAAAAAAAGATGCATGTCCATTTGTAAACGGACTAGAATTTCAACAAGTTTGAAGTTTAGAAGTTGAAGTTTATCTGCCAACAGTGAAAAATAACACAAAATTCATTCATACACAAAAAACACAAAATTCATTCATAATTACACAATACACAGGTGAATGGTAGACAGTCCTTTCTTTTTCTTACAAATTGCTGTTATTTTCAAAAATAAAGTTCTCAAAGAAAATATTTCAAAAACTTTAATTACCTACAAAAAAGATAAACTGTCACTTCAAATGAACATATTCAAATAAATAGGTTTCTAACTTACTACATGCACCAATTCATTAACAAGTCTGCATGAGAATGCTGCAATAGAAGTTCCTGGGTCATCTACAGACTGTATGTGTCATTACAAATTTTAGAGTATTACTCCCTTAAACCTGTAAACTTTATACATAAAGAAATAAAAAGAAGATGATTTTCTGTCAATCACCTTTACTAAAACAACAGTTAAGACCTGAATTGATAAGAGATATTCAAGAGGTATTTAGACACATATATTATGAATCTACACATAGCTATAACCTTTCCAACATAGATCTACAGATGCATGATGAAGATCAAAACTGTGTAAGCTTTTGTGACTTACTTCATGATACTATAACTGGTTTCACTTTTTCCCCACTGATTTGTATTTTCTAAGTTATTCTTCAAGGAGCACATTTTAAAGTGAGGTTTTTTTTTTAATTTATTAAACAGAAAAGATATTTTTTTTGTTTGTTTGAGACTAGGTCTTGCTATTTTTGCCTGTGGAACCGCAGGCTCATGTTACCCGGGGTACCACAAACTCAAGCAATCCCCAGCCTCAGCTTTCCAGGTAGCTAGGATTACAGGAATGCGCCTCCATGCCCAGCTATTTTTTTTTGGAACTAGGTCTCGCTACATTGCCCCGGGTGGGACTCGAACCGTGATCCCCAGACCCCACCACAGCTCCTTGGGCTGCCGCTGACAGGCACATGCCACTGTGCCTGGCCATAAATTTTTGAACAATTCAGAATGATTTTTTTTTTGGAAGTTTTATAGTTTAAGCTATAACGACAAAAACATTTATATCTACAGAAGTCAATACCCAAAACTTTTACTCATAAAATCTAGAGTAGGCAAGAAAGGATTTTTTCAAGGTAATAGGCATTTGGGGTTCATTCTAAGCCAGAAAGTAGCCACTGTGCTTAGAAATATAACCCTTAAAATAAGTAACAATGAAAATACTCTTGCCAGTAGCAAGTTTTCAAAGTTGGAAAAGATAGCAGAATAGGAATGTTCTATAAAATCAGTAAAAAGAAGTCTAGTACCTTTTTGGGCTAGTACACTTTAATCCTAAAATGTCATAAACTCAGGCTAGGCTAAACACTAGGTAGTCATTTCCAGCCCTTTTCTCACTATCAGCCTATTATTACTATCTATAGAACTTTTCTAATCTTGCAAAACTGGAACTCTGGACTTTAATTACACAGTAATTATCCAAGTCCCTCTCCCTCAATTCCCTGGCAACCAACATTTCTCTAAGAATTTACTAAGCACCCTATATATTTGCACATTTGTGTACATACATTTGTTCAGGGACTTACACCATCAGATCTCACTTCTTAGGTCATATTATGCTACTGGCTTTCCTGGTTCTCTATATTGCAGAAGACAAATTGTGGCACTTCCCAGACTCCCTAAATGCATTAAGTAATTCCTATAATTAATCTGGTTCTGTTTCTCTTGAAAACTAATACAGATTCATACAGAAAAACAACACTGATATTTTACGTGTTTTCCATTTCCCAACATCTTGCTTAAAAACCATCAACAAAAGAGTTGTAGAACTGAATAGAGTAACCATTTCCCTAGGGAAAGGCTCAGGTCAAATACAGAAATGGAAGTTGGGATGAACTAGGGTCTCTCATGTCTCCATGTTGCAATGTCAGAAAGACAGTAATGCTCATTCCCACCACAGGGACAGCCAAGAAGCAGGTGAGGGTCTTCCCCACATGCAAGCTGAGCTCATCACAAACGGGAGCTACTTGACTCATGCAACTCCAGTTTTGATCAGGACCAACCTAGCAGCTTAGAAACCCTGGACCCTGTCCCCACCACCATTTTTAACCAAGACTTTTTGTCCTGAAATTTTAGTAAAGATTTTAAATACAAAGGATATTTTTCTATACGTCAAATAAATTCCTGATCCTAAAGATTCAATTTCTCTACACTATTCCAAGGTTGAGATATGTCAACTCCTTTTGGATTCACATCAATCACTGATTTTTGTCAGCAGCTATTTGAATGCTCACAGAAGAAATAAAAAGGTTTTCTTTCAGACTCCAGAAGTCTGCACATGTAAAATGACAAAAGAGGAAATCTCAGTTAAGATTTACTAACTTCTGAAAAAAAAAATTAATTTAATTAAAAAAAAAAGGATTTACTAACTTCTTGTCTAGTATGTGCTTTTAGGGTACTGTTCTTCAGAATGAGGCATAATGAAAGTGGCATAAAGATGCTATGTTGCTTTAAATAGAAGAAAGTGCCAGGCATAGGAAGGAACAAGTCTGGTTATCACAGTTTTCAGTCTTTATAGTGTATTATAATGAGTACCACTAGATTAAAAACTATTATGTATCAATAACAGCATATCACAGACCCACAGCAAATATCATCCTCAATGGGGAAAAACTGAAACCATTCCAATTAAGGTCTGGAACCAGGCAAGGATGCCCACTCTCTCCACTCCTTTTCAACATAGTTCTGGAAGTCCTAGCTAGGGCAATAAGACAAGAGAAAGACATAAAAGGAATCCGAATAGGAAACAAAGAAATAAAGTTATCATTATACGCAGATGATATGATTCTCTACGTAGAGAACCCAGAAAAATTGACAGAAAAGCTGATTGAAATAATAAACCGATTTGGTAAGGTAGCTGGATACAAAATCAACACACAAAAATCAACAGCATTCATATATGCAAAAAATCGATCAGAAGAAGAAGAAATTAGAAAATACACCCCATTTACCACTGCACCAAAGTAAATCAAATACTTGGGAATTAACCTAACAAAAGACGTAAAAGACCTATACAAAGAAAACTATAAAACATTCTTAAAAGAAATAGAAGATGGTGTAAAAAAATGGAAAGACATTCCCTGTTCATGGATTGGAAAAATCAACATTATCAAAATGGCCATCCTACCAAAGGCCATCTACAGATTCAGTACAATTCCAATAAAGATCCCAATGACATATTTTAAAGAGATAGAACAAAAATTACTGAAATTCACATGGAACAACAAAAGACCCCAAATAGTCAAAACCCTTTTGACAAAAAGAAGAGAGAATGAAGGTATTACTATTCCAAACTTCAAACTGTACAAGGCCATAATACTTAAAACAGCATGGTACTGGTACAAAAGCAGACAAACAGA
>PVHY01008015.1:25810-36390 GCA_004024945.1 Uropsilus gracilis
GTGCTGGGAAAACTGGATAAAAACTTGTAAAAAAAAAAAAAATGGACCAGGACAACACCCTCACACCCTGTACAAAAATTAACTCAAAATGGATAAAGGGACCTGAAACTGAGACCTGCAATCATAAAATACATAGACGAAAACCTGGGCAAAACCCTTCATGAATTTCACCTCAGAAATCCATTTGGGAAAACAACTACAGCTGGCAAAAAAAATGAAGGGAAACATAAACAGCTGGGACTATATAAAACTAAAAAGTTTCTGTTCAGCAAAAGAGACAATAAACAAAACAAAAAGAAACCCAACTGACTGGGAGAACATTTTTGCCCTCCAGACAAGTGACAAGGGTCTGGTAACAAAGAAACACAAAGAGCTCCTACAGCTCAACAAAAACAAAGCAAAAAACCCAATCAAAAAATGGGGAAAAGAACTAAAAAGACACTTTACCAAAGAGGAGATACAGATGGCTAATAGACATATGAAAAAATGCTCCACTTCACTAATAATCAGGGAAATGCAAATTAAAACCACACTGAGATACCATCTTACACCAGTAAGAATGGCCCATATAAATAAAACAGACAACAACAAATGTTGGCACGGATGTGGAGAAAAAGGAACTCTCTTACACTGCTGGTGGGAGTGCAAACTGGTTCAGCCACTATGGAAGACTGTGTGGAGGACCCTCAAACAATTGAAAGTGGACTTACCATTCAACCCAGCAATCCCACTACTAGGAATCTACCCAGAGGACATGAAAACATTAATTCAAAAGGACACATGCACACACATGTTCATTGCAGCCCTGTTTACAGTTGCAAAGAATTGGAAACAAACCAAATGCCCCAAAACAGATGAGTGGCTAAAAAAAATGTGGTACATATACACGATGGAATACTACGCATCCATCAAGGAGGACAAACACATGTCATTTGCAGCAACCTGGATGGAACTAGAAAGACTCATATTAGCAGATATAAGTCAAAAAGAAAAAGAGAAGTACAGGATGGTCTCACTTATATGATGGATATAGGGAAAAACAAACAAATAAGAAAAAATGAAAACAATCAATGGGACTGAACCATGGAGTGAGAGAGGAGGAGGGGGAAGAAAACGGGGGAGGTGAAGAGCACAAAAGATCAGGATAGTTAACAAATGTTAGTGAAGTGGGAAAGTCCGGGGTAAAAAAAAAACATTTACCAGATATCAGAAGAGAACAACAGGCCAAACAACCATCAACTGAACATCAACTTAACCAACCAACAAATCGCAGAAAAATAGGAGATGGAGTGACTGGAGGGGGGATACGGAGGGGGGATACGGAGGGGGGATATGGAGGGAGGAGGAGGGATCAATTAATGCACAATTGTGACAAATCAATAAAATGAATTAAAAAAAATAACAGCATATCAGAGCAAATAACTCATAAACGTATCCATGATTTTTATAACTATATATAATTACTAAGAATACTGACATTAATTAATCTCCATTGCTGAGAAATTTAAGATCATATTCTTCTCACTTGACAAAGAAAAGCTGCTATTAAATCATAACTGATGAACAGCTTTCTTCATATTATTTAAATCATATTAACAAACCTTCCAATGAAAATATTACTTTAACTGAAATAACAAAGTTTTTCTATAAATACAAAAAGATCTATTATTTACCAATCCATCCACATGATAGTTGTTTAACAATGCTTGATAAATCAATTGAAGGGAATGGAGAAGTTTAGCAGATAACTAATGAAATTTTAAAGCCACATTTGGATGGTTAGAAAAGTGGTGCAATAAGATCTACATGGTTAGACATGTTCTTCCTTAAATGACGACACTGGAATTCTATTAATTAAAACCCTCACTAAGGTCTTGAATAAAATCGACATGGTTAGACATATTCTTCCTTAAATAATGACACTGGAATTCTATTATTTAAAACCCTTACTGAGGTCTTGAATAAAGTTGTAATCATAATAGGTGCAAACTGTGACCCTTAGAACTTTAGATTTCAAACACTTTGTGCTTCTATAACTTCATAAAGAAACTCCTAAGCATCCTTTAGTATTATTAATACATAGAATGCAAACTGACACATAAAATACATACCAACTGAGGAAACGTTTAAGCAAATAACAGCAACAATTCCATTTCAGAAACCTCAGATATGACTGTATAGCAATGTTCCTGCAATTTTATATTTGAGAGTTTTATTGCATTTTTACACTACAAAAATGAGGTAAAAATGAAAATTTTTAAAATTTAGAGCATCCCCCTTTACTTTTGTTCAGAGCAGGGATGATCTATTTCCACCTGTTATCTGTTTTAGTAAATCTGCTACCCTCTGTGAAAATGCCTTCCTCATTTTAGGCTAGATTTTAAGACCATATACAAAAGAATTAGGAGCATGGAGTGAAATGCATTTTTCCAAAGTCATTGTTTAAAATACAAGAAGCCTCCTTTTGTCATTTTCTTAGTCTGTTCTGAATATGATCCCAAAACCAAAGGAGCAGGTCCTGGCTCAGCCACTGGTGATACAGCAAAGAAACTGAAAGAGATGTGAAATATTGCTGCAGATGGAACAGTCTTTTGAAAAGAACATAACTAATGTGAAGGGGAAATACAAAAAGGAAACCAAGGGTAAAGGAAAGCCTGATGTGGTCACAAAGACAGCCATCAGTGTTCACTTCTGCAGCACATATACTAAAAAAGACAGTCATTAAAGTTGTAAAAGCAAAAGAAGAGAGACGATGATGAGGAAGAATATGATAAAGATGAAAAAGATCAATAAATTGATCCTAGCACATTTTTCATGTCTACAAAGCATTTAATTCACCCACCTCCTTACTCCTTTTAAAGAAAAAAGTTGAAATTGTAAAGTGCTAGATTTGTTTTTAAACTGTACACTGTCTTCTTTTGTATAATTACACTAGCGCCCTTCAATAGCCCTGTCCTGGTGGTATTTTCAGTAGTTATAACCTTGCCTGGTACAGGATGGGGGCTGTAGATTGGCATGGAAATTTAAGCAGGTTCTTGTTGGTGCACAACATAAGTTATATGTGTGAGTGGTAATTTTTTTTAATATTCAGTGTCTGATATAGCTTATATAAAATAACTGTTGTTCTTTTCATTAAATACCACTCTGTAGTCGGTTAAAAAAGAGTTACAGCTGCCTTGTTGACATTTTGAATGTCTCCAAATAAATACAACTATTTCTGAAAAGATAAGGCCAGGCATGGTGGCACATGCCTGTAAGGAAGCCACAGCTGGGACCTGGAATCTCTGTTTGAGTCCCGCAGGGGGCACATAGCAAGACCTAGTTCCAAAAAAATATAGTTAGTCATGGTGGTGTGCGCCTGAAATCCCAGCTACCTGGGAAGCTGAGACTGAGGATTGCTTGAGTCTGTGGTACCAGGGCTACGTGAGCCTGCGGTTCCATGGGCAAAAATAGCGAGACCTAGTCTCAAAAAGAAAAGAAAAGAAAAATTATTTCTGAAAAGAAAGTTGTAACATCGCTGAGCATGGTGGTACGCGCCTATGATCCAAGTGCTGGGAGGCAAGAGGCCAGGGATCGCTTGAGTTGGTGGGTTTGAGACTACCCCAGGCAACATAATGAGATCTGGTCTTGAAAAAGCAGCCAGGCGCCATGGCAGGCGCCTGTAAACCCAGCTACTTGGAAGGTTGAGGCTAGGAATCACTTGAATCCGTGGGCAACCTGAGTCTGCGGTACCCCGGGGAATGTTAGGGAGACCTAGTCTCAAAAAAAAAAAAAAGAAGTTATGACAAATAGTGTTAATTCTTAAAAGGAAATTTTTATTTTAAATAGATAATTATTTCGTACTTAGCCCATATGGACATAAAAAAAATTAGCTTTAGTAACTGTTTAGCTTTTTAAACTTATTCTTCCATTGATATTTTTCCTTTGATCTTAGCTTATACATCGTTGCCTTATCCTACTAGTCACCTGCATCCTAACAAATCACCTAACAAGCTCATACATGCCTCTAGTTTATAGACAGACTGACACTAGGCTGGTAGTTTCTAATCAGATAAATCCCACTACTAAAATCACTACCACCTACGCTAGGAGAAACACACTGGTATAATTCCTTGATAGTTACTACCTATCTCCTTGATGGTTACGGCGTATCCATTTTCCTGTAAAGTTTCTGCCCAATCTCTGCAGAGAAGGCAGGGAATATTCAGTTAAAAAAGTTTTGTTTCCAAGGACAGCCTCTTCAATAAATGGTGCTGGGAAAACTGGACCAAGACATGCAAAAAAATGAACCAAGACAACTCCCTCACACCATGTACAAAAACCAACTCAAAATAGATAAAAGACTTAGATATAAGACCTGAAACCATAAAATACATAGAGAAACACTTGAGCAAAACCCTCCATGAATTACACTTCGGAAATCCATTTCTGGACACACCTACAGATGGCAAAAAAAAAAAAAAATGAATGAAAACAAACAGATGGGACTACATCAAACTAAAAAACTTCTGAACAGCAAAAGAGACAACAGACAAAACAAAAAGAAACACAACTGAATGGAGAAAAAAAATTTGCCCTCCACAAAAGTGGTAAGGGTTTAGGCCAGGCATGGTGGCACACGCCTGAAAGCGGCAGCCTAGGAAGCCACAGCCAGGGCCAGAGATCGTGGTTCAAGTCCAGCAGGGGGCACATAGCGAGATATAGCTCCAAAAAAATATAACTAGGCATGGTGGTATGTGCTTATAATCCCAGCTATCTGGGAAGCTGAGGCTGGGGATTGCTTGAGTCTGTGGTATCTCAGGCAATGTGAGCCTGGGGTACAACAGGCGAAAATAGGGAGACCTGATCACACAAAAGTAAAAAAAAAAAAGTGATAAGGGTTTAAATAACAAAGATCCACAAAGGTTTAATAACAAAGAACTCACACAACTTTGCAAAAACAAAACAAGAAGCCCAGTCAAAAAATAAAAAGAGGAGAACAAAAAAGACACTTCTCCAAAGAGGAAATGCAAATCAAAACAACAATGAGATATCACCTTACACCAGTAAGAATGGCCCACATCAAAAAAACAGGCAACAAGTGCTGGCGTGAATGTAGAGAGAAAGGAACATTTTCACACTGCTGGTGGGAATGTAAACTGGTCCAGCCACTATGGAAAGCAGTGTGGAGGATCCTCAAACTAATGAAAATATAACTACCATCTCTGATCCAGCAATTGTGCTTCTGGGAATCTACCCAAAGGAGACCTTCAATATCATACAAAGGGACACCTGTACTCGGATGTTTATTGCAGCACTATTTATAACTGCAAGGACACGGAAACAACCCAAAACAGACAAATGGATGAAAAAGATGTGGTATATATGCACAATGGAATAGCACATTAATTAAAAATGACAAACTTGATGAATTTGTGATAACATGGATGTACCTAGAAGAAATCATATTAGCAGAAGCAAGTCAGAAAGAAAAAGACAGAAACCAAATGATTTCACTAATATATGGGACATAGGGAAAACAAAAGGCCAGGTGGAAAAGTTAAAACAAGCTAACAACCAAACTAAAATACAGACCTTGGAGGGGAGGGGATGAGTGGGAGCGGTCAAGGAGGGGAGGTGGAGGGTGAACCCCGAGGAATTCAAAGATGTGAGATATATATAAATATAAATATATATAAACCATTTAAATTTTTAAAAAAAATTTTAAAGGAATATCTAGTATCCGTTCATAAGTATGATTCTATTACAAAATCTGTCTTTTGCTTATCATCATATCCCCATAACCCTGGACAATACAAGTACATAGCTGGTGGTACTCAATAAATTAGCTGCTTAGGGAATACAATGAAATAACTACAGAAATTAACTATACCAGTAAACCTAAAGTCATGATTTTTGCCTTTACTTTTTCTTCTACATGGGTTCTTCTCTTCTTTTACTCAAGTAAAAATGATTAAAGAATTTAACAAATATATACCCCTAGAAAAGTGCTCTTAAGGTCCCTTTGTTATGGTATTTAAAATTTATTAATTGTAATGTTCATAGCTATCAATACAGATTCCTTTATCAAATACTCTGCCTCTTGCTATGAAAGCACTCAGAAAAATTCCTATCGAGAAAACACAGCTTCCCTGATAAAGGTTTGAATGCTCATCTTCAAAGAAATACAATAAACAAAGAATGAACAAAATTTGAACTTTGATGAAATAAACATGGAACAACGAAGGACCCCAAACTACAAAATAAGCTTCACAAAAAGGAACCGAAATATCACACCAGACTTCAAACTATACCCACTAAGCTATAGTAGCCAAATAGCATGGTTTAGAAGTAAAAACACACACTTAGGGAATAAAACTGAAAGTCCAGAAGTATATGGACAGCTAATTTACAAGAAAGCAATCAAGAGTATTTAATAAAGAAAGTGTCTTGTGGGCCAGGCATGATTGTGCATGCCTGTAAGCGGCAGCCTAGAAGCCGCAGCGGGGACCAGGGATCTTGGTTCGAGTCCTGCTTGGGACAACGTAGCAAGACCTAGTTCCAAAAAAATAGCTGGGCATGGTGGGGTGCATCTGTAATCCCAGCTACCTGGAAGCTGAGGCTGGGAATTGCTTAGGTCCGTGGTATCCCGGGCAATGTGAGCCTGCGGCTCTACAGGCAAAAATAGCGAGACCTAGTCTCAAAAAAAAAAAAAAAAAAAACAAACAAACAAACAGAAAGTGTCTTCCACAAATGTCAAAAAAACTAGTCAATCACACACAGTGGAATGAAACTAGTCCACTCACTATCTCATACCATGTACAAAAATTAACTGAAAATAAGTTAAATAGTTAGATTTTAACTTATTTAAAGACCTGAAACCATAAAATTATTTTTAACACATTTAAACAAAAAGCACAAACAAACTCTCTACAACACTGACCTCAGTGTTTGGAGACTTAACTATAGCACAGAAAGCTTAAGTAAAATAAACGGTTATCAAACTAAAAAGCTTTTGGACAACAAAAGAAACCATCTCAGACTTTCATAAGTTAATCAAAAAACCTGCATCATAACAGTTTTCCATAGATTACTAAAACTGACAAGCAATTGGCAAATATAGCTACATAAGATATTATGTATATTATGTAACTGTAAAAAATGTATTGATTGATGTCAAAAATATAAAAAGGTGCTTAAAGCGTAATATTAAACCAATAGGCTGAAAAACAGGAATAAACATCTTATGTCCAAAACCACAAGATGCCTAATACATAATATTTATGTACAAAATACATAAAACATAACCACAACAAATTCCAAACCAACATGCCAACTATACATTTATTTCAAATTTCAGCTTTCCTAATCTTTCAGTAAAAAATTAGGGAATGTTGTTCCATGCTTTCTAAAACATTTCTAGAGCAGAATAAGCAGTCAGTAAATAATTTAAATAATTAGAAAATGCTCTCCTCTATTTGAGCACTGCAACCATACAGCTCAGCTCAGATTTCAAATACTGTTTCCCACCATTCCCAGAAAATACATTCTCACTCCTCATACTCATCAAAATAAATGTTGTAGATTTTGGTTGAAAGTATAGTTGTCATGTCCATGACATAACCAAAATTTTAAGCTCAAAATGTTTCTAACTCTACAATTAGTTTTGTTCTATACTGATAATGCCAAAGTGTGTTTAGTAGGAAGCAGATTACGTGATTCAATACATAGTCACCCAAACTACTGAGTGAATACCTGTAAGTATGAAGCACTAGGTAATTTTAAGCAGAAAAGGACAACTCCCAAGATTAATTTTCTTGGTTCTTCAGTACTGTGAATAAACAATTAAAACTTAAAAATCAGCCAGAAATTACAAAATAACTGCTAAGGTACACCCACCAAAAAAAATTTTTTTTAATGAGCTTCAAATAAATTCCTGACTATAGCACCAGACCTCTCTGATCTACCAAAGTAAAGATCTGATACACTCCCACTCATGTAGTTTTTCAAATAGCATGGAAGCAGAACAACAACTCCACTATGAACCACTGAGTTAGATGGGGCATACAGGTACTTTTTCAACTAGCGTTACTTATGGTCTTTATCTGTGGAGAAGTTCTGAACAGCAAGATAAAGAGAGAAGTCTTTCTTAGTCTCTAGGATCTAAGATACCAAGTAAACTTCAGCAGGTATAGTCACAAAAATATGACTGTCTACATCTACATTTTGTAATTTTTAAATTGTCCCATTTTTTTTAAATTGAAGTGACACCAGTTTACAACATTGTGTATGATTTAGGTGCACAGGTTCATGCCTCTTCAGATATGTTAACCACATCATGCCCACCACCAAAACACCAATACTCCTTTAACACAGTATATCTATTAAGATTTAAAATGAATGTCAGAAATAATAAAGAATTCACAGAGGAAAAAAAATATTTTAAACGTAGCAGGAGAGAAGTTTGCTTAGAATTCTTTTTAGCAAATGAAAAAGGTGAACATCTACATTTAAATATCTACACACACACACACACACACACACACACACACACACACACATACTACAGAACCTACCTAAAACTGTCACCTGAAATTTTTCAGTATTTCAGTTTAGGGGAGTTAACACAAATGATATCTAACAGTATTTTGTCTCCCCAAAAATAACATTAAGCCACCGCAAACTAATAAATATAATATTATAAAGAGAACTGATAATATCAATAAAATGACTATAAAGGTCTGATTCTTTCAAAAAACATCAATTTTTCATATAAGGTACATTTACTATTACTGAGAGTGGGCTAAAATATCCTAAACTAAGAGCTGCCTAAAGGCAGAAACCAGACAGTTAGCTAACAAAAAGTCTTTAATAAATGCTGAATTGAAAACAAGTATTTGCTATCCTTGTCTTACACTATGGGAAATTCAATTAGTCAAAAAATTTCTGTTCCCCAGGAAAATTGAGCTTTCAATGCATTAAGAAATATTTACTCCCTTTTATATTAATCACCCCCAAATTTGTCTCAAATATTAGTTCAACAAGCTAAATAGATAAAAGGAGTGCTAACTCATCTTATATTACAGTATTTTTTAAAAAGCAGTTCTATCACAAATTATCTCTTACATGAAATCCTATGCTAGGGAAGAACCAATGTAGCAATCACCACCCGTTTTTTGTTTTTTTATTTGCTAAGCTTTCTATTCTCTAACTTCAGTTCAAATAGCTAAAATAGACTGACTACAGGAAATCGCCTTCCTCTTTTTCATCCCCACTGGAGACAGAAGTCTCACTTTTTGTCATTTCTATTTTTGTATATTCAAGTTTCTGAGATCCCAAACGGAGTATTTTCACACTGTGCTGTCCTTATAGAGATGTGACTCTGCTTTCATAAGTATAAAACTTATATATAAGTATATATAATTACAAGTATATAATTATAAATATAAAACTTATAATAATCTTTCATAAGTGTAAAACTTTTTAAGGCAAGAAATTTCTAGCACTTTAATATATCTATGATTACAATGCTGTATGTATGCTTACAATCAAAGAAATTAAATTTAACTCTATATTAAGACTATCTACATGCTTTCCAATCTTTTGATAAAGATTTTAACAAAAACTACATCTACCATTTGCCTCTCTAAAGAGTTCAGTCAATAAGAATTTAGCATATTTTAAAACATTATTTCAAAAAATGCTATTGTCAAGGCAGGCATGGTGGTGTGCGCCTGTCCCAGCTACCTGGGAGGCTGAGGAAAGTGGGTCACTTGAGTTCATAGGTTCGAGACTACCCCAGGCAATGTAGTGAGAACCAGTCTCTTTAAAAAAAAAAACTTGCTATTTCATCAACCACTATGTCACTAACACAGACCCAAGTACTTATTTTTGATTAGATTCTGATGAACACAGAAGGCTTCAATCAAATGCCACTTACATTTCACTAAATGAAGGTACTCTCACCAAAACAGCAATTTTCACACTTTTTGGTCTCAGAGTTCTTTATACTAGTAAAAATTACTTGGGACATGGAAGAGCTGCTTATTCATATAGGTTATACCTAGTAACATTTTCATATAAGATACAATAAATTTTAAAATTACTTGCAGACTTTATCTGAAAATATTAATACCTCATTACACATTAACCGATATTTATGAAAGCAATCTCTCTTTAAGAAATATCAGTAAGGGGCATGGTGGCCTGTAATCCCAGCTACCTGGGAAGCTGAGGCTGGGGATTGCTTGAGTCTGTGGTACGCCGGGCAATGTGAGCCTGCAGTTCCACAGGCAAAAAATAACGAGACCTAGTCTCAAAAAAAGAAAAAGAAATATCAGTAAGGAGGTCGGGCATGGTAGCGCATGCCTGTAAGCAGCAGCCTAGGAAGCTGCTGTGGGAACCAGGGATCCCGGTTCGAGTCCCACAGGGGGCACGTAGTGAGACCTAGTCCCAAAAAAATAGTTGGGCGTGGTGGCACATGCCTGTAATCCCAGCTACCTGGAAAGCTGAGGCTGGGGATTGTTTGAGTCTGTGGTACCCCGGGCAATGTGAGCCTGTGGTTTCACAGCAAAAAATAGCGAAACCTAGTCTCAAAAAAA
>PVHY01008015.1:36490-64231 GCA_004024945.1 Uropsilus gracilis
TTTTTTTTTTTTTTTTTTTTTTTTTTTTTTTTTTTTTTTTTTTTTTGAGACTAGGTCTCGCTGTTTTTGCATGTGGAACCACAGGCTCTCATTGCTCAGGGCACCACAGACTCAAGCAATCCCCAGCCTCAGCTTTCCAGGTAGCTGGCATTACAGGCGTGTGCCACCACGTCCAGCTATTTTTTGGAACTAGATCTCACTATGGGCCCCAGGCAGGACTCGAACTGCTATCCTAGCCCCGGCCGCTTCATAGGCTGAAGCTTACAGGCACGAGCCACCGTGCTGCCTTTGAAGAAAAGGGAAAAGGACCTTATAGAGACATGTATACAACTCAATAAGTGGAAGTATCCTAAAATTAGCTGCCATGTAGAATCTAAAATCATTAGGTATTTGTACTTTGTCACATTAAAATTAACTGCTCTATCTTGACTTCAAATGACTCATACCCATCATGTACTGGTCATTTGTAAAATGTTAATTCCTGATTATGTTCATCTTCCAAATGTTGAATCATTTTGTTACATAATACCAAAATTAAAAACCAAACAAAATTTTAATAACATTACTGCTTTCATGAGGAAAATCTTGAGACTGAGAAGCTAAAGCTCATGGTGGCAGACAGTTTTCAAAATTAAAATTTTCACTTGAAAACTTTACCTTTCTCATTTGTTAAAAAAATTATTTTCCTTAAAGAGACAGGTTCACTTTATTTTTTAAAAGGTGTCTTCCAAATGCTCTTGTATGAGTAATCAATTTTTATTCTTTCAAATCAAATTGGTGTTCCATGTAAAAAAGGTTTCCATGCAAAACTAAATCAACAAGAACATCAACTTTTGATATAATTATTCTAAAGTATATTTGTGGACATAAGTACACTTCTCACTTCTTCAACTGATAACAATTTTTTTCCAATGTAAAAATAATATCCCTATCTACTGTACAAAAACAGCTGGGACTTTACATGTATATAAGTACCTATTCTAATGTTTGACACATTAAAAACTGTTAACAGTTCTTAGTTCCTTTCACCTCTCTCATAATGATACTGGTTCATTTTATGGGCAAAAGAACTAAACAGACACTTCTCCAAAGAAGACATACAGATGGCCCATAGGCACATAAAAAAAGTTATCGCTTATCAGGAAAATTCAAATCAAAACCACAAGATAAATATCTCAGTCCATCTATCAAAAATATCATCAAAAGGAGCAGAACAAGTCTTGGCAAGAGTGTGGGGGGGGAAAAGGAATTCTTGTACACTGACAGTGGGAATCCTATGGAAAACAATAGAGATCTCTTAAAATGTTAAAAATGGATTTGCCATATGATACAATTCCACTCCTCCTATGCAAGGAATATAAAAACACTAATTCAAAGGGATATTTGCACTCCTATATTCACTGCAGCATTACTTGCAATGTCCAAGTTATAGATATAAGTCCTCAACAACAGATGAGTGGAGAAAGTAAATATGATATGTGTGTTTACACACATATAGACATATACACACACAATGCAATACTACTTAGCTATAAAAAAAAGAAATCTTGCCATTTGTGATAACATGGATAGAACTGGAAAGAATTATGTTAAGTGAAATAAGTCATATGGAGAATATGTCATATGGCAAATACTGGACATTTCACTCATACATGGAATACAGAATTACAAAATAAAGAAACAAAAAACTAGACCAAAACAAATTCTAGAAATATGACTGTAGAGTTGGGGCTACCAAAAGGGTAAGTAGAGGAGGTGGAGCTAAGAGGGTAGGTAGATGAATGGACTATGGTGAAGGTTTTGGTGTGATAACACACATGAGGCATGAACATAGCACATATGAGGCATGAACATAGACTCTTAAATAACACACTATCTTGCTAACCAAAAACAATAATTTTAAAATGCTATTTTTTAAAAAATGTTTTTTAATGAATCCCTTCTAATTTTTAATTTATTTCCATCATTAAAACAAGGTGTCAGGCACCTACTTTCCAATCACTTTTACATCACTGAATTCTTTTCTGGGCTTGAAGACTGAAAACCATATAATAAAGTATACAACGAGAGGTTACAAAAAGAGTTTAGGAAATTAAGCATCTTTCAGAAAGATATGTGTTTCTCTAGTGTAGAAGCTATTCCCATACCTCTTTCTCTAATCTACCAAGTTACATTCATGATTTTCCAAAAGTCTGAGTCTTAGTGTTATTATAACATGCTTCAAAATAATTGTTGTGATAAAATTTTTTGAGCAGTCATTCTGAATGTAAACCATCTGTCTGGCATTTATGATGCAATTGCTAAAGATATTCTATGCATACAGATGAGATTCTTCTCAACAAAAAATGCAAAAATGTTTCTACATCTGTTGTTTTTGTTGATATGTCACCTAGATTAGCAAATTCTTTCCTATGGTGAAAACAGAAAACATTTTTAATGCACACATTTTTTTAATGACTCTATTAACATTATGTCATGTTTTCGGCTGGGCATGGTGGCACATGCTTGTAAGCAGCAGTCTAGGAAGCTGCAGCTGGAACCAGGGATCGTGGTTCGAGTCCCCCTCCGAGCAACGTAGCAAGATCTAGTTCCAAAAAAATAGCTGGGTGCGGTGGTACACACCTGTAATCCCAGCTACCTGGGTAGTTGGCACTGGGGATTTGCTTGAGTCCATGGTACCCCGGGCAACGTGAGCCTGCAGTTCCACGGGCAAATAGTGAGACTTGGTCTCAAAAAAAAAAAAAAAAAATCATGTCATGTTTTCAACCATTTTTTCCCATTGCTACTTTACTACAATCACACTACAATTATGTATGCGTGTATATATACATTACACATATATGTCTAAAAAGAAAGAGAAAATTTCCAGTACCCTAAGTCAAGTGATATTGTAACTATAATCTTTAAAGAAGACTTTTTAAAATTGGTCTATTCTGTTTAAGGTCTTCAGCTGACTGGATGCAGCTCACATTATGGAGGGTGATCTGCTTTATGCAAAACCCATCAACTTATGTCATATCTCATCTAAATACAACATCACAGAAAAATAAAGAATAATGCTTGATTGAATATGTAGTCATCACAGATGCCTAGACAAGATGACACATAAAATTCACCAAGAAAAGTTCGCCATTTGTCAATTGCTGATATACCACATAATACATATTTTTTTTTAAGTCAGTACCATCAAGCACTACTTAATGACAAGGATATGATGTGAGAAATACGCTAGGTTAGGTGTGAATATCAAATAGTGTAATAACATAAACCTATATGGGAAAGTTTACTACATACCTAGGCTGTGCGATTTAGCCTAATGGGAACACCATTATGTAAAAGCAGTATGTCATTGCCCAAAATACCGTTATATAATGGTTAATGATATTGCCTTCACTATACAAACTACTTACTACATATTTGTCAGAAGTTTGCTGGCAGAAAGATAAAATACACTGTTTAGTTAGAAAGACTACAGTCTAAGGACAGAAGTATATGTAACAATTCTCCATTAAAAGGGATTGCTTTGTTCTTCATATTTTAGAGCACATGGATCTCTCGAGTTGAAATCTGAATCTTTAGAATTTCCTATGCTGAACAAGAATCAGTCTGGGAACCAGCTCTCCCTGGTTTTCATAGCAGTAGGTGTCAATCACTGACCTTATGGAATAATATAATGTGGGACAACCTAGACAGTCATTGTTAGAAAAAAAGGATATGGGAATAGCACATCTATGACTTCTCTTGGGAAACTTTCTTTTCAAATATCAATTATGCAGTTTAGGTAATTTCCAATCATACCCCTGGCTATATTATAAGGCTATCCCAAGCCAAGTCAAATTCCTTCAGCAAAATTTTCTGAATTAGAACTAAGCAAAGAAAAATAGTATCTAACAGAAAATCTAAGGATACGATCCTTGTAGTTACCAGCAATTTGTCTGCAGACATGTAGAAGCAGTCTATTTGGAAGACTACCAGAATCATAATGAACCAGAGATAAAACATAACAGAGAACAGCCAGGCATGGTGGTGCGTGCCTTTAATCCCAGCCTAAGACGGGAGGCTGAGACTGGGAATCGCTTGAGTAAACAGGTTTGAGGACCCCCCCCAGGGCAACACAGCAAGACCTAGTCTCAAAAAATAGCTATGGGCATGGTGGCGCACACCTGTAATCCCAGCTACCTGAGGGGCTAAGATTGGGGATTGCTTGAGTCTGGGGTACCCCAGGTAACGAGAGCCTGCAGTTCTCTGGGCAACATAGCGAGACCTAGTCTCCAAAAAAGATAACAGAAAACAAAGATAGCCCTAGCTCCAACTACCACTAATGACAAGATGAATAAACCCCTTTTTTTCACCAAAATAGTCACAGGTGGGTTTCTGCTACTTACAACTAATTTCTGGCTAATATTCAGGAATGGAAAAAAAAAAAGGTAAATAGAAAATAAAATCAAATATATCTATGAATCCTGAGGTAGAAGGACAGTTTAGAAAGTAAAAAAAGAGACTGTCTTGTCTTAGAAAAAGAAATTAGAGAAAGGGATAAAGAAAGAAGCAAAAGGGATATAGGGATGTGGTCATAAGTTGTTTTATGCGGTCTGTGAGCCTAAAGTGCATGCATGAATACACAATACAGACCCTCCTGGGACAATAAATGTCCCATGCCTTTTACCACTAGATCTTTAAGTAAGATCACAACCAAACAATTTAAAAAGAGCAGCGTTATAAAAAGATCTCTGCTAAAATAAAGCTCTTTTTTTAAAAAAAAGGAAGCCACTGATAGTTAATGAAATAAATAAATGCTTTCCATTTTCAGTAGTTTCTGAGAAAAGACCCCCATAGTTATAAGCAGGATTCCTTTCCTAAAGAATAGAAGGTATATCAGAGACCAATCATCCTAAACCAATCAATTTTGCCTCCATGTTCAACCCAAAATGATTTTAGGTTGATCTAATTACCTCCTCTTCCAGACTGTCAACTTAGACTATTCCTAAATTCCCTGAAAGAATTTTATCAAAGCCAGGCTTGAGTCCATGGTACCCCAGGCCATGAGCCTGTGGTTGCCCGGATAACAAAGAAAGACCTAGTCTCAAAAAAAAAAAAAAAAAAAAAAAAATTATCAATCTTTGTTATGTAACTTACTCTGTGCAAAACTTTTTAAATTTCTGGATACCTTGGATTTGTAATAAAATTTAATGTAAATATGCATTTCTTAAGGGTTTTTTGTTGTTGTTGGGTTTTGTTTTGTTGTGTTTTTTTTTTTTTTTTGAGACTAGGTCTCACTATTTTTACCCGTGGAACCACAGGCTCACGTTACCCGGTGTACCACCGACTCAAACAATCCCCAGCCTCAGCTTCCCAGGTAGTTGGGATTACAGGCGCGTGCCACCACACCCAGCTATATATTTTTTGAAACTAGGTCTCACTACATGACCCAGGCGGGACTCGAACCACAATCCCTAGCCCAGCCACTTCATAGGTTGAAGCTTACAGGCATGAGCCACTGTGCCCAGGTGAGTTTATGTTTTTCATCTAAGAGTTTTGTATCTTTCTGAACATGTTGTAGTCAATCATATAAAATCAAATTTAAAAACCTTATTCTTTCCTGTTTTAAAGAAGGTTTGACAGGAAGATAGAAAGCAAAAATATGAAATGAAGTTTCCCAAATGTTATTTAGGGAAGGAAAATACAAAAAGAAATTTAAAGACATGGAACAAACAGAGCATCAATATCAAAGTACATGATTTTAAAAACTAAGGTTTAGAGCTTTGAACTAAATACTGATTTTCAAAGTTTCAGCTTCCTATCAATCATTAGTATGAAATCTGAAATGAATCTTGTTTTTTGACTCAAATTCCAAAATCTCTGTGTTGTATTAAAACTTTTTACCATCAACTCCATTTCTCTAAAAACATTCTTCACTGAAGTCCATGTTGAATCAAGGGTAACAGAACCTGTAGATTACTGGTTTTCAAAGAGAAACATGCATCTTTGATATGATTAATCTAGGGCTTTCCCAAACCCTTTAACAACCATTTATCTGTGGCTAAACATGAGTCAACACTTCATAACATATATACTATTCCCAGGAACTATACCAGGGGCTTGATATACAGAGATATAGAAAATACAGTAACTAGAATGCCAACAATCACAAATGTGATGAGAACAACAAAGCAAAAATATAGGGTACAATGAAAGCTAATGATGAGAAGATATACCAGAGAAATCAAGATAGGGAAGAAAAAGAGTAAATGTATTTTTCCCTATTCCTCATACCAAGTACAAATAAAAACGATAGATGTTAAATATAAAATAAGCACAAAACTCTGAACAGCAGAGTCCAACTAGTGACTTCAGAACCCAGTGAACAACATCTGGTGTGTCACCTAAGTTTCTTTTCACTTCCTATATCCCAGATTTGAAAAAAGGAAGTCAATAACCCAGAAACACCAATAGGACAGGCCAAACAAAGAAAAATAAATAAAACCAACAAATCCCTGCTCTATAAAAAGGACCAGAAAAGGGAAATCAAGCAAAACTGAAAATTTGTAGATGTAACCACTCTGCTTCAGCCAGATACCGCAGAAAAAAAAAAAAACATTCTTCCCACCCATACATGACCAGCAGTGGTGAGCAGGAAACCTCTATTACCATAATAGCCAGGTTATAACAAATACCCAAAACCCCAGACCAGGGTGATGTCAGAGAAAGCAAAGAAAGGATCCAGAAGTGTCACTAGCAAACAATAACATCGACATACAAGGACTAGTGAAAAGTCAGATGTTAGTGGAGGAACTCAGAAAATAAATCCAATTTATTTTTTATTAATTATATATATATTTTTTTCTTACATGGTTGTATACCCCAAAATTCTCCCACCACCATGTCAACCATGAGCCATCACCACACTCCCTGGTGCTCATCCTCCCCTGAGTTTTGTCCTCCCTTCCTCCCAGTAAATCCTATTTCAAAAGGAGCAAAAGATCTAGGCACCTAACCAAAACTGGTAAAAATAAGCCTACAAGTGATACTAAGTATCATTTGTCTTTGGGTAATGCAAATTAAACCAACAATTGAATACTATGTACCTATGCATATGGCACAAATCCAAAAACCAACAATACCAGTGAAGATACAGAAAGAGAAACTCCTATTCATTACTGACCGGTATACAAGATGGTATAGCTACTTTGAACTACAACTTAGCGGTTTCCTACAAAAGTAAATGTAGTCTTACCTTACTACCACCTCAGCAATCTTAAGTACTTACCCAACTGTTCTCACATATTTAACTCAACTTACCTGAAAGTTATGTAAACACAAAAATCTGGATGGAAACAGTTGCAGCAGATTTATTCAAAATTGACAAAAATTGAAAGTAACAAATATCTCCTTCAAATGAATGGATAAACAAATTGTGATACATCCCTACAATGGACTAGTCAGCAGCAAAAGATATGATCCAGCAAGTCATGAAAAGGCATGGATAAATTTAAATTATTAATTGCTAACTCAAAGAAGCCAACCTGAAAACACTTATCAACTCTATTATTCTAGTAAAAATACAATCTGGAGAAGACAACTACAGAAAGTAAACTGATGAGTAGTGGCCAAGGGTTTAAGGAAAGAGGAATGGTAAATAGGTAAAGAGAGTTAGGGAGCTGAAAGTATTCTATTACTGTAAATGTGAATATACCAATTCCATGAACCTGTCAAAACATACTAAACTTTACAACACAAAGATCATACTTCTTTAATTTAGAGATGAAGTAGAGCAAAGAATCCCAGAATGGACTGCAGAATAAAGAATAAAAAGCTAACTTCATACAGATGAAACAACTTCACTAAATCAGCATTAATCTAAGAAACTTTGAAAATCTGCTGGGCATGGTGGCACATGCCTGTAAGCAGCAGCCTAGGAAGCCGCGGCAGTGGGGACCAGGGATCGTGGTTTGAGTCCTGCTCGGGGCACTGTAGCAAGACCTACTTTCAAAAAAAAAAAAATAGCTGGGCGTGGTGGCGCATGCCTGTTATCCCAGCTACCTGGGAAGCTGAGGTTTAGGATTGCTTGAGTCCGTGTTACCTTGGGCAACGTGAGCCTGTGGTTCCACGGGCAAAAATAGCAAGACCTAGTCCCAAAAAAATGGAAACTTTGAAAATCAGTGGTCTGTAAAACTAAAAAAAAAATTATACAGGAAGTATTATATTCTAGTTGATAAAGTTGTATTCCAGTAAGGTCCAAATCACACCTATCTTCAAGATCTGAATCCACAAATCTCTCAGTTTCCTCTTCATGTGTTTGTGTGTGGAGGGGTAGGGTTTGGAGGGGAGGGGTTGCTTCTGCCTCTCTTGTAAGGACACTTGTGCTTGCAGGTAGGTTTCAGGATAATAATCTTGTTTCAAAATCTCTAATCTAATCATATCTGCAAAGAATTTTCTTTTTTTTTTTTTTTTGGAGACTAGGTCTCACTATTTTTGCCTGTGGAACAGCAGGCTCTCATTGCCTGGGGTACCGCAGACTCAAGCAATCCCCAGCCTCAGCTTCCCAGATAGCTGGGATTACAGGTGCGCGTCATCACGCCCAGCTAAATTTTTTGTCCAAAAAACAACAAAAAAGGGCAATGTCAGGGATCCCTCCTGGTGATGGAAATGCTTGACATCTTGTCTCAACCAACAATAATATCTTTGTGTAATATACTACAGTGTTTTAAGATGTTACCCCTGGAGGAAAGTGGATAGAGAGTAATAAGCTCTCTCCATATTATTTCTTAAATTTGCTCATGAATCTACAATCACCTCAAAGTGAAAAATTTAAAGAACACTAAGTAATGATACTGTAACTCAGAAAAATGAAAATTCCCTAGCAGAGACACTGTGGTTGGGGATGTGGATAATGACTGGGAAAAGGCAGAAGGTTGGTTGCAGCAATGTGTAAGTACAAGTTCTGTGACATCTAGCACCTAGAGTGAATCCCATGATCTTCACATTCTGCTATTCACAACCCTGGTTTCCACAGAGAATTGGATTGACTGGATGTTAACAGTGTATGACTTGCAAAATTCAAGCATTTAAAAACAACATGGCTTCCACCTAGTTCTCTCTTGGATTGTTCCTTCGGGGGCAAAGAGGTCACAATGCTCAAGCAACAGTGAAATGATTCAACTACCACAATGCAAGTGAGGTAACTCAGAACAGCTGTTTCAACCTGTCAAGTATTGATTAAGATGGAGACCCTAACCCATGACACTTTAGAGTAAGCTACATTTGAATTATTGACCCAAATAAACTGTGAGATAATAAATATTTACTGCCTTAAGTCATTAAACTTGTTAAGCATAGTACCTATAGTAATCCACTTAATCTCAAACACTGTGATCAATCCACTTGTAAAATGAAACTGAGACACACACAGATTCAGTAATTTGCCCCCAATCAACACCAATTGATAAGTGATATGAAACTACATTCAAATCCAAAATCAACACTTAACTACAATACATCCTCCCCAAAACTGAAGTAGTTTCCATGCCATGGTTTTTATTTTTGCTGCAAAAAGACAAGGTTAACTGATAAAAGAGCAAGAGGAGAACAAGTGCATCAGAGAACTGAAGAAAATGGGAAAGGTTTGGAAACAGTTGTCAGAAGTCAGGAAGAGGACTGTCTAGAGGAACCTCAAAGAATTTCCAAACCAACAGTGTTAAGGAGCCAGGAGAGATTAGTAGCCATGATCCTTCATTACACTGAATATAAAAAGACCATAGTCAGCTGGGCAAAGTGGTGTGTGCCTGTAATCCAAGCTACCTGTGAGATGCTTAAGCTAGGGAATCATTTGATTCCGCAGGTTCAAGACAACCCTGGACAACATAACGAGACCTAGTCTCTTAAAGAAAAAAAAAAAAAAAAAAGACCATAGTAAAGAGAACACAGAATTGCTAGTGTACCTAAATACAAAATGTAATCTTAAATGTAAATTCTATCAGTAGTGGTGACAAACGAATGGAAGAAATTTCAAGAAACAGTATATATATTCTATATCAAAGTAACACATAAACACTGGGGAAAAGAAAGCCAGCTTAAGTGAAAAAAAAAAAAACACACCAATTGTACTACTTCATGTCTATCTTGACCTTGATAACAAGTTTTTCTAGAGGACATTCCTTTTTCCTATTTCCATTCAAAACATCACAAAAAAATGAAAAACTGTAGAAAACATATATTATTACAAGACCACACCCAAAAGCAGCACACCATTACTAACTTGATAAATAAATCTTGTAACAGAGCTTGAGACAAAAAATATCAATTCACTTAAAACTAAATTTTTCCAAATTTCAAGTTTCACTTTCACCACTGTACTTATAAAATGACTTTGCTTGACAAACTGACATAAATTAATCTCAATAAAGCTAGGTAATAAAAAAAAAAAAAGAAATCAAACCATCACAGACACATTAAATTTTTTTTGGCACACAAAATTTTTTCCAAGCTAACATTCAATGCAAGCAAATAGGGTTGCCTAAGCAATTAAGAAACAAAAGTGCACTAAAGGAACCAAAAAATTTTGCCTGATACATCTACATATATACATGTATATACTATTTTTAATAGTCAAGGTCAATAAAGAAGCTTCAAAGAATAATCAGAGTTGAAATTCCAGTGACATCTTTTCTCCTATTTTTTTTTTTTTCCTGAGACTAGGTTTTGCTATTTTTGCCCATGGAACCGCAGGCTCTTGTTTTCCGGGGTACCACGGACTCAAGCAATCCCCAGCCTCAGCTTCCCAGGTAGCTAGGATTATAGGCGCACGTCACCGCACCCAGCAAAATTTTTTTGGAACTAGGTCTCGCTATGGGCCCCAGGTGGGACTCAAACCACGATCCCTAGCTCCGGCCGCTTCATAGGCTGAAGCTTACAGGCATGAGCCACCATGCCCGGCCCTTCTATCTCATTATTATCTGAAGACACTAATCAAAATGAAAACATTTTAGAAACATTTTTAGTAAAATGAAAAAATAAGTACCACTGGGTAAATTAAGTAAATCCTTTCAATTTTACGCAAAATCAAAAGAAGGAAAAAAAAACTGTTCCACGTTTAAAAGTAGTTCTAATCCTAAAATGGTACAATACAATTTGAAAGCAATTACGTGAATATTTACGAACACAGGTCATTTCACATATTTTCCATCTTCTGGAAACAAACTATTTTTATAAAGGTTTAAATTAAAATCTATATTTTTATTAAGGTGATACAAGTATCTAATGATTTGTTTTGTTTTGTGTTTTAATCTTACCCTTATCTGTTCAGTGGAGCTGCTGCTAAGTTCATCTCCAGATTCCGAATCCTGGTGTATTCTTTCTGAGCTTTCTCCTGCTGAATCACAAGACTGTTCCTGGGAGAAGCTAGTTTTCTCTATGTCCAAGAACTCAGGACCAGGAAAGTGGCCGAACAAGCGTGTCCTGTTCTGGCTTGAAAATTTAGGTGAATGTGAATCACTATTAAATTTTCCATTATTATGGGTCAGGTCCAGGCTCAGGCTGAGAGTCTGGCCTGGAACATAATTGGGTCCAAAATTCTGATTGGCATCACGAATAAGACCTGTTCCTTGAACAGATGATGATGGCTTTCCAAAACTTGAAAGTTCAGGCAATTTGTTCACATTTTCTGTTGACCTCTGAAGATGTAGACTTTGCATCATTTTCATAGAATTATTTGAGAGTCCAAGTGGCTGTTTGGCAGGGGGCATTAAAGCTTTGCGGGGGACCTCCTTAACATACTGGGCAGGCACATAAAAAGCTTTGGAATTTTCATCAGGTTTGACTTGCCACCAGTCATCATTGGTTTTTTTCACCAAAATGTACCGTTCCCCTTGTTTTATCACAATTTTCCTGTCTTTTGCTTCATATTCATAATCATATTCCACTTCGATATATACTTGTCCTGGAAGAACCTTCCCACTTCTGTCAGCCATTTTTCTTCAATAGTATTCACCTCTCAAATAGGATGGTATGCCACATTATGACTGAATGGACTGATATAGCTATTTTTATAAATGGAGAAAGAGAATTGAAAAAAAATTAATATAGTCTGAATTTTTAATCTTTACTCACAAGCACACTTAATATAAGTCATTCAAAATCTCAAACCCCAGGATGTAAATAAGTGTCTATATCATACATATAGTCCTATGTTAAAAAATTCATTCTAACTGTAATCTACGTATTTTCAGTCATTTATGACAAAAATAGCTAGAGTGCAATGACACAACTATCAAAAATAAGATGTGATATGAACATTCCTTATTTTCATAACTATCTCAAACTTTTCACTTTCTTAGAGTCGCTAATAATAACCAGTTTGTAATAGACACTTACCAAGGTCAGGCATTCAGCTAAGTTTATGTATCCCTTATTTATGACTCCTTCAAATTAGAGCTGAATTTCAATGACCTGATACTCCTTATTTTCTAAAATAATCAAGGGCATCAATGAGCTTTTTTTTTTTAAGGTATTCAGTTATACAAGTTTCATTTGTTAATATAAATGGATAAAAATGACAACATTGTTTCTGTTACACAAAAATACAGTGTAAAGGGGAAAAATCAATTTTTTGATTTTTCTTCTACCTCAGGAGAGCCACAATTATTCTTAGCTGAATTCTGCAAATATTAATAACCAGTGTTTTTAGTAAATGTTAAAAAATCAATTACTCCAAACCCATTCAAAGTCTATTAGAAATAGCCCAAAATTGGCTTAAGAAGTTTATAATTCACTTTCATTTCTATACTAACTCCAAAATATTTTAGTACTTCACAAAACAGCATTCAAGTCTCACAAAACACAGCATTCAAGCCTCAAAGTAATCAAATCTAAATACTGTTCATGTACCATAAGGGAGGGAGTGAAAAGTATGTATACATACTTTCCAAATAAGGTATGTGATCTTATTTGTAAACAGTAAACAGTATTTGCATACACAATTTAAGGTAACCAGGGTAGGCCAGAAACCCAATGAAAAGGTGTCTTTACAAGAACAGGGAGATTTAAAGACAACTGAGGAGAAATCAGGGGAAGAACCACATGAAGACAGAGGCTGAAATAGGAGTGTGAGTGCAGCAGCTGCAAATCAGGGAATGGCAAGGACTGCCAGCACCCACAAGAAACTAGGAAAAGTCAAGGAAGGATCCTCCCCCAGAGCTTTCAGAGAGAGCACAACACTGCTATTACCTTTATTTTGGACATCTGCAGAATGAATTTCTGTAAGCCCCCTAGTTCATGGCACCGTTACAATAACTCTAAGAAAGTAATAACTCAGTACAAGGACCTGAAGGCAAATTAAGCACTTCTACATACTGAGATGTACTAGAAATGTTTACCCAGGTTACCACAACAACCTGACAGTTTTTCTCAGCACCAAACACTGCACTCTATGCTTGTAGTAATAATCAAATCACTGAGAATTGTATTTTTCTCTGTACAGATAAAAAGTCTTTAATAAACCCAGGTGATGAGACTTCATTAGCCAGAATTTACTTTCCAGACAAATTATTTGAATAATAAGTTTAATACAGTAATGAGTTTCAAAAAAAGAAATTATGATCTTACCTTAGAAGGAGAAATGTACATCCAGTATTACACCTATTTAAAAAAAAAAAAAAGTACATTAAATTTAACCAGGATTGCTTAAAGTAGGCTAAAAATATAACACTGCTCACAGTTTTAGAAGCATGACTTTTTATAATAGCTATAAGGAACACGGTACGATTTTATTTCTCACAATTGTGTTCAGCATCACCCCCAAACATATACAAACACAAGGGATGCTTTGCGCTCCTGTTTCATTTCCACATGGTTTCAACTTAATTTCACCCCTAATTTTTTCTTCTTTCTAAACTTCCAATAATGTGAGAAACAACTTTTATGGTAAAACTGCTGAAATAATACTTTTTCAGGTGTACGGGTCAGGTGGGTATTAAGCGGGTAGACAATGAAAATCAAAGTTAAGAGCTGTTGGTAGACCAACATATGACTTACGAATGGTAAATAGGAAAATATATTTTTACAATGGAGTCATTAGCTTAATCACCAACAATGTGATGTCACATGCCTCTAATGTGATATAGTAAGATATACACATTTCACCTATGTTGTATTCTTATCAAAAAACTATGATTAAGCTATTAGGAAACAAGTACAGAATGTGAGGTATTCTATTAGACAATAGAACTGAACTCTTAAAATATTTTCATAATAAATGAAAACAGGAAGATTCTTTGAAATTTAAAAAAAAATTCTTTGAACATAAGCTAATTCTTTGATGTTCTAGTAGATACCTAAAACTTATCAATGCAAAATCTACTTCCTATATTATGTCTGCCCTGCCCCAGTCCTGACAAATCTTTATGATCTTTCCATTCACAATAAATAGAAATTCTACTCTAAGTAACCAGCCTTTATATTCAATGAATCACCAAGTCATATTGCTTTAATCACTATACCTACAGGAAAGTCTTCTGCTATAACTTTTCAAAATTCCACAATGAAATACTTATCCTCAGGTGACTTTTTTTCTGCAAGGAAGTAGTAAAATAGCCCTAAGAAATATCTCTGAAGATATCAAAACAAGTAAGGGACTCTACAGAAAGTAAGAGTAGGTCAGACATTTATCTATAGGAATGGAGGAGATAAGAAAAACATTAAAAATCAACAAGTATATATGGTTTTATGCTACTAGCAGAGGGACTGGGGTGGGGAGCAACAATGGGTTAAAGGCCAGTTTACGTTAAGTATCTCACTCTCAGACTTTATTATGACACTCCCCAGTGACTACAAGGATAAATATGAAGGAGGAGCTAGGGAGAAAGATAAGGAAGTCAGTTTCACTATGTTCAACATGACACATCCAAGTTAAAGTTTTAGTTAAAGCCAATGAGAACTGGTCAGACAAGGAAGAGTCATATCTTTCTGGACAAGTTAGATGTCAAAACATCTGTACAGAAAACATGAGTGAGAGTAGGGACAATGCAAAGAAAGATCAATAGTTGAGATAAATTTCTAAATAATATGGGGTTGGGGTGGAATAATAAACCTGGGAAGTCTCTAAGAGACTATTAAAAGTACAAACTTCTAGAAAGACAGGTAAAAGCAGGAATTATGGGTGATAATCTAAGGTCTGGGAAAAGTTAAAATGAAATGAAATAAAAGCCTTATTACAAACTGTGAACTCAAAAAAAAAAAAAAAAAATTCAAACATTTATGAGGTAGCTCCAAAAACTCAAGCCTAAGTAAAAATTATCTGCAAATGTTTGAAAACTTTTGCTGCCTATTTTTATTGTAAACCATAAATTGTATTAAAACAAAAACATAGTTTAAATTTTCACTTTTTTGGAGTACAACACTTGTCTAGCTGCAATATACTCTATATTCATCACCATTCTCCTCTGCCATTCATTACATAACTACCAGGTACGCCAATCACTAGTATACACAACATTTTGCATAGTCACAAAGAAGTGCCAAATACTACTTCTTTTCACAGCTTCAAAAATACCCAGGGAGGTTTTTCATGCCTCCTGCTTGTCTTCTTCCTCATGTTCAACAAGAACATACACATAGAAACACAAACACAGTTCTTACTTCTTACAGTTCTTACTTCTTTTCATTTCAGATATACAAATTTCTATTATATTTTAAAACTGAATAGCCTCCTTTCTATCTGCCAGTTTTTCTTCCCTACCAAAAATTACACAGCTCAGCAAATGTTATCTCCCTCCCCCAGGACATCTGCTTAATCAACTACATATCTCAGCATGATGCCTTCATGAGGTATATCAAAAAAGTAAATAAGCAAATAAAATCTTGAGAACTAAAGTAAATGTATCAATAATTAATGAACTTATTGTTTCAGTTCAATATATATATATATGTTCAATCTAACATTCAAATGCAAATACAGCTTCAAACATATAAATGCAAACTAATTTAAAAATACCATGACTTAAGCACTAATTGTGAACATGGAAGTTCTCCAAGTAGTTATAAAAGCACTCGTTTAAAATTAACAATCTCTATACAGTCATCAAAAGAAAATCAATTAAATCCAATGAACACAACAAAAAATTTCTTACGCAATTTCAGCGTAAGAAACTATTTCCCCAAATAATTTTGTATGCTTTACACTTAATAAAAAATCATAAACTACATGACACTGAAAGCTTAGTTGCTAATCCATGACCCCTGTTTTCTAAGATTAAAAAGACATACAATAAAAGAAAAACTAAAGGAGCAAAACTGAGTGATTAATATTATAGACTCTTCTTGCCATAAAGAAATATCATAAAAAGAGAGTAGTAGTATAGTGGATATACAGAAAATAATCAGTTAACTGGAAAGCACTGGAGAACACAGTCAAGTGTAAACTAGTAAAGGAAATTCAAAATCAAGATTTAAATATGAAGTACAAATGAGGAAACAACAAAAGAAGAATTTGAGGAAGCAAGCTTACTTTAATAAAAATGATACTTGCGTAGAGTATTTTATAAAATTTCTACAATAAAGTTTTAGAAATGGGTGGAGTAAATGACTTTTTCTTGGATTGTTACAATGGTAAGAATATTCCAATTTAAAAAGAAAATAAAGCCTGTGCATAATCATGAGTTGTGTGCAATAAATGTATAATCCATGAAAGAAAAAAAGTAGAAGTCCATTAAAAATGAAAAATTTCTTCTCCATGAAAGACCACTACTAAGAGAATGAAAATAGAGGATAGAGAAAATAAGAGAATGAAAACACAAAACACAAGAAGAAATCATTTGCAAAAACAAACCTGATTAAGGATTTTGTCCAAAATAAACAAAGAACTCTTTTTTTTTTTTAAAGAGACTAGGTCTCACTATGTTGCCTAGGGTAGTCCCGAACCCATGAACTCAAGTAGTCCCTGGCATCAGTCTCCCAAGGCTGGAACAAAGAACTCTTAAAATTCAACAAAACTTCCTAAATGGTAAAAGAATCTAAGACATTTCATAAAAAATAATATACAGATGGAAAATGAGCACATGAAAATTTGCTCATCATCACAACACTAGGGAGGTGCAAATTAAAACATGCAGACACCTGTTTGATGGAGAATGTATCTCCATGTAGGCAGAGAAGTATCGCACAGCAGTGAATGGGCCCTTTTTCTTGCCCCTAGTTAAATGCAATCATCTTGGGCTACAGTTCCCAGAATGTCATCTGAATGGGGCAGCTGGGAAGAAGCCAGGCTAAACTGTGATAGAATGGAGGAAGGGGGAGACACATGGAGAAGAGATATGTGGAAGAGACAAGGGTGAGAGATATGTGGGGAGGCTACTCCTGGTCTTTGGTAGTAATAGTGGCAATTGATATTACCTGGACCTTACGGTGTTATATGGTACATTTTGAATTTCAAGTCTTTCTTTTGGTCCCAGCTCTCTGGGATCTGCCAAACCCTTTCTTGTGGTTCTCCACCAGAAGGTGCCTTAGACTTGTGGCAAGTTTTTGGTCCTCAGCCACTGCCACAACACTGTGGACTAAGCCTGAATTGAGCTTGTCCCACAAGAGGACAAAAAACTTTGAGAGTTTGGAAATTTGTCACTTGAAATCCTTTCCTCTCTGCAAACCTTCTGAAGATCTTTCACACTAAGAATCTGCTTTCTCTGCCTTTGTGCATGCAGATTTCTAAAACAAATTCTTTTAGAATGTGCACCCAAAGGTTTGGAGTCCCTTGGTTCCCTCAGTCATGCGGTTTAATACCACCACACACTAATTAAAATCAATAAAGTCAAAAAAAAAAAAAAAAAAAAAACACCAAATAACCGAGAATGTAAAACAAGAACTCTCACTGCTGGTACAAATGTGAAAGAAACCCTAGAGCTACTCTGGAAGACAGTTTAGTAAGCAGTTTCTACAAAGCTAAATGTGGTCTTATCATAAAATCTAGCAATCACACTGTTGACCCAAATTAGTTGAAAAGTTGTGCCCACAAGAAGTCCTGCATGCAAATGTTTATAGCAGTTTTATTTATAATTGCCAAAAACCAAGACACAGACAAAATGCCTTTCAATAAGAGAAAAGATAAACTGCAACACCACTGTATAATGCACTACTACTGAATGATAAAAAGAAATCTTAGATATATTTTACTAAGTGCAGGAAGTAGTCTGAAAAATGTCACAAAGAGAATGACTTCAATTACATGACATTCTGGAAAAGTCAAACTACAGACATAGTTAATTACCAAGGGTGGGAGGAGAAGAGCGAGAATTTTATAGGTAAGCACAGGGATTCTTCTAGATCAGTAACATATTTTATACAGTACTGTAATGGTGGATATTAAGACACCATGCACTTAAGACATTAAACATTAAGGATCATCCATTAATCCTTACAACACAGCATAAACTTCAATGAAAGCAATTTTTAAAAAAGCATGTAGGAGGCTTAGGGAAATCCTAGGATGGAAAACAGATGTTACAAATACATGAACCACTTCACTTAATAGGGGCACTGGAAATATGCTGACCTAACTTATTTTGGAAATAAGATAAACAAAGGAACAAAGGAATTGTACATATGTACTACATTTTAGTACATGAAAGGTTCCTGTCGACATAACAAGTTGAAAATTGTGATAATCCCTATACAAGTATCCTGGAACTGAATAAATGGGAATGTGGATGATGGAAGCCCAGTTTTTCCTCAATGTTGGAATTAGAATTTGTAGATATGCAAAGGAAAAAGGTTAAAATGACCCTTGTGCTAATAAATTAGACTTTAAAATATTAATATGAACTCACTGTTAGCTTACCAAGACACAGATTACATAAATAGTACTGATAAGCCTATGTATTTACCTGTTCTCTCAGTCTCTCCCTCCCTCCTCTCCATCTCTCCATTTTCACCCCCCCACACCTATACTCTCTATCTCTCCCCCTCCCACCCTGCTAGCTGTCAGTAAAAACATCCGAGAACAACAAGCACACCTAGTACCCAGATTTAGTTTCTAATCCATCAAGAACTAAAGCTCTTTAAGAAGTGGTCAATTTTAGGAAACAAAATGAGTCTGGAGCATCTTATAGTGCCGTGGTGACCTTCTCTCCTTCCCCATCTGGATTTTAAACACCTGATTTAAATGATTATCATTATACAATAGTATTTTAAACTACAGCTCAAAAGTAATTGCCATCCATATTCAAATTAACAGAGCTTACATTTTGCTCTTCCACATTTGAAGTCACAATTCTTTAATTCTTTATATTGTAAACACTGCACTAACAGACTTGTTTCTCCTCATCAAAACACAAATTATAATTAAAAACAGTAGGGTTCTACATTTTCATTGGTTCATTCTAAAATGACCTTATACATGGAGGTATACTACTGTATAAAAGAGCAGAAATTTGCAAAGCATATTGCATTTTTTTAAAAGTTAAAAAATTCAGTGAACAGCCCTGATCAAGTTCTTTCAGAGCAGAAAACAATGAAAACTAAACTGTATTTAATTCCTTCAGATCTACTTGTACATATTAGGAATTTTATGCAATAATGTTGGTACCAAGAAGATAAACTATAAGGTTAAAAAAAAAAATCATGATTAGTAAAAAGTTGTCATTAAAAAAAATTTTCTTGAGTCAACAGGACAACTTCCTTTTCCTCCAGACTGTATTTAACTAAAGGCTATCCTATGTTGATTAACTTTTTGTTACCCTAAGATGATTGTTCCGCTTCTACATTTTTCAGATTTCTCTTTACTACCTTCTAAATATACACCAATCAAGAGATTCTATACTGCTTCTGTACTCTTAACTACTAAACCCTACATTTTAATTTCTTTTCTTTTTCTTTTTTTTTTTTTTTTTTGAGACTAGGTCTCACTTTGTTGCCCAGGGAACAGCCAGGTTCATGGTGCCTAGGATACCACAGACTCAAGTAATCCCCAGCCTCAGCCTCCCAGGTAGCTAGGATTATAGGCATGTGCCACCAAGCCCAGTTATTTTTTTGAAACTAGGTCTCGCTATATTTCCCCAGGCGGGTCTTCTAACCCAAGGAATCAAGCAATTCCTAACCTTAGGCTTCGTAGGCTGTGATTAAAGGCACATGCCATCCTGCCCGGCCTATTTTAATTTATTAAGAAAGCACCAGGCACGGTGGCGTGTGCCTGTAAGTGGCAGCCTAGGAAGCCGTGGTGGGGACCAGGAATCATGGTTGGAGTCCTGCTCGGGGAATGTAGAGAGACCTAGTTCCCCCCCAAAAAAAAAAATAGCTGGGCATGGTGGCGCGCGCCTGTAATCCCAGTTACCTGGGAAGCTGAAGCTGGGGATTGCTCGAGTCCGTGGTACCCTGGGCAATGTGAGCCTGTGGTTCCACAGACAAAAATAGCAAGACCTAGTATCAAAAAAAAAAAAAAAAAGAACCCTATCAAATAATCATTAAAAAAAACAAAAAACAAGGCCAGGCACGGTGGCTCATGCCTGTAAGCTTCAGCCTATGAAGCGGCCAGGGCTAGGGATCGTGTTTCAAGTCCCACCTGGGGCCTGTAGCAAGACCTAGTTCCAAAAAATAGCTGAGCGTGGTGGCATGCACCTGTAATCCTAGCTACCTGGGAAGCTGAGGCTGGGGATGGCTTGAGTCTGTGGTACCCTGGGCAACAAGAGTCTGCAGTTCCACGGACAAAAATAGTGAGACTAGTCTCCAAAAAAAAAAAAACAGTAAGAGAGTAGCAGCTTTTGCAGCTCACACAATTCTAATCTAGCCCCTAACTGATCTCTTGTAGTAACAATGCCTTGGGGTTTTATTTGGGGATGCACCCATGCCTATGGTCTTAGACAAGGTACCGGTTGTTACACACTAATAAAATCATACACTAATAAAAAAAATCATACACCTTTGTCTTTACAAAGTTCAACAGGACTTATAATCTTCTTATAATGTATTTTAGAAAAACGCCATTCACTTTATAACTATATTGGCTATCCAAGATTTAAAACACCATCTCCACCCCCACTCCAAAACTATACATATTAACCCCCTAATTCTTAAAATTAATTCAATCACTTTTAAATACCAAATTCCATGCCTCAGGATATAACCCACAAACTAATGGCAAATACATCTCAACTGTGCTATTATCAAGGTTTCATCATTGCAAAGTTCAGATATTAGTAACTTCTTTTAAAACAGAAAACTTCATAATGCTTAAATAATGTCAATCTAGTTCAAACTGACATTGTGATAAAATTTACTTTAGACCTATGACTTTTAAGGACATTTTCCCAAAGATATACAAATGGCCAATAAGCACATGAAAAGATGTTTAACATCATCAACAATGTGGGAAATGCAAATCAAATCCACCCACTAGTATAGTTATTATAAAGAAGCAACAACAACATCCCATAAATAACAAGTACTGGTGAGGATGTGGAGAAACTGGAATTCTTGTTCATTGTAGGCAGAAATATATAAAATACCGCAGTCACTGAGGAAAACATTGTGGTGCTTTTTTCCAAATATTAAAAATAAAATTACCATAAGATCCAGCAACTCCACATCAGGTATACATCCAAAAGAATTGAAAACAAGAGACTCAAACAGATACTAAGTATCCCCAGGTTCATAGCAGCATTATTCACAATAAAGGTGAAAGCAAATCAAATGTGTACAGATGGGTGAACTTATATACATATATAAATGAAATGTTATATTGTGCATATTCCCACAATAAGGAGTCATTAGAAAATAAGTTAGTCAACTTATACCTGTCTACCTAAAAACCACAAGTCACTAAAATCCTCACATCACATTTATAAGTCCTCTTTCAAAGTAACTATTAAAAAGCAAGTAAACAAACTTTTAAAAGTAACTGAAAAGTAGCACTTACATAGCACACAGATAAATGAACTATTTACTAACCTAACCAAACCCTCAAAATTTTGGGTCCTCCACTAGAAGAAAAGAAAGTACTGCAATAGTGTTCATTTTTATCTAAATTTAAATTATTTTACAAAACATTAAAATCCCAGTAAGGTAAGCCGGGCATGGTGGTTCGTGCCTGTAAGCTTCAGCCTATGAAGCAGCTGGGGCTAGGGATCGTGGTTCAAGTCCCACATGGGGTCCATAGTGAGACCTTTTTCCAAAAAAATAGCTGGGCGTGGTGGCACACACCTGTAATCCCAGCTACTTGGGAAGCTGAAGTTGGGGACTGCTTGAGTCTGTGGTACCCTGGGCAACATAAGCCTGCAGTTCCACACGCAAAAACAGCAAGACCTAGTCATAAATAAACAAACAAACAAATAAATAAATAAAATCCCAGTAAGGTAAATTAAAAACAAAAAAAACAAGGTATCACTACATACAAAATACAATAGTTATTTTTAAAGAACAAAAACAATAAAAAGTGTTGACACCGAACTGTAACATTCACATGTTAAAAACTGGTGTCGTTAATTCAATAGTTTGCTATAACATATTTTCTGTTGACTAAAATTAAATTAACTTAAATCTCAGTACAATTATAGGACCAAAATTGGACAAAATGTTTTCAACCACTAAATTTTAAATGAATTTTAAAAAAATTTCAAATCTCCAAATTTGTTGTTGAAATCTAAACAGCCTACTTCCACATATTTCAAGAGGTCAAACAAGAAATTCAGTAAGAAAGTTGAACTGACTAAAACTGAAAACATAACATCCCAAAATTTGCAGGATGCAGTTGAAGTAACAGAGGAAATGTGCAGTGAGACAGTTTAGGTAAAAGAAATGGAAGCTAGTTAGGTGCAGGGGTGCATGCCTGTAATCCCAGCTACCTGGGAGGCTGAGGCTAGGAATCACTTGAGTACACGGGTTCAAGACAACCCTGGGCAACAGTGAGACCTAGTCTCTTAAAAATAAATAAATAAATAAAGCTGGTAAGAATGAGTTGCCCAAAATCCTGTTTGAACAGGTGGACTAAATTATGATCTGGCAAGTCCTGCACAGACAATTTGGCCCATCATATTGGCCATGAGGTGCAAGATAGAAAAAAAGTATTAAATCCTGACTAATGATTATCTCACAATTTTCTGGAGGTGCCTGAGCCGCTGGAATACAATCCTTCTGCATGTATCTGGGCACGGTCTCACACAGAACAAGCTAGGATGCTGCTCTCCTCCTCTGCCTCTTTGCAAAGGGGCCTCACCAAGCATCCTTCAAGGAGCCAAGCTAAATTCTCCTTTCTGTAACTGGCGTGTCATGTGTGAGTTTCTTGTAAAGCCTTGTGAAATTCAGCTACACCTAGCACTCTCTGATGAATTTTCTTCCCAAAAGGGCAAAAAACCCACTCTTTTGGGCCCACTCTTTTTGTAACAATAGCACTGAATGCCCACATTAGAAAGGAAAAAAAGGTCCCATATCAATGAGGGAAGATTGCACTATAACAAAATAAGGAGTAAATTAAGTCCAAAGTAAGTAGAAAAAAGAACATAATAAAGATCAGAGATCATTAAAGAAAAACCAGTAAATGGTAGAGGAAAACGGGAATACCAGAAGCTGATTATTTGCTCAGATTACAGTAACTCTTTAGCCAAAATTATCAGGAACAAAAGTCAACAAAACAAAAAACAAAAACCCAATGTCAGGAATGAAATGCAACTACAGATTCCATAGATCTCAAAAGGAAGATTAACATTACAAACACTTTCATGCCCATAAATTCAACAACTCACAAAAACTGGAAAAATTCCAGAGGGACAAATTACCAAAGTTAGTTTAAGAAAAAGGACATAACCTCAATATTTGCATGTCCGAAAAATAAACTGAATCTGCCCTTAAAGTCATTCCATAAAGGATACACTTGGTCCAAATGGTTTCACTGGTAAATTTCACCAAAAATATAAGACACATAATGCAAATTGTACACAAATCTCTTAAAGAAAAAACTGAAACATTAGGAAAACATCCCAACTCATTCTATAACATTAGTATTATCCTGAGAACAAAACCAAAGATATTAACCAGTTATGAAGGGGGGGGGGGAGAGAAGCTAATGATCACCATCCTTCATGATCACAGATTCAAACTTATCTCCAACAAAAAAATTTATATTTAGACTTTATAATGAACTATACAAGTCAGTGAGACAAATAACCCAATAAAAAATGGGCAATAAATTTAAACACTTATCCAAAGATCTACAGACAATAAATTCATGAAAATAATGCCCAATATCATTGCCATTGTTGAAATGCAAATAAAAACAAATGGTACAACGTATCTGCTAAAACTTTTTAAACTCCAAACTACAATCCTCAGACACTGCTGGTGTGGATGTAAAATAGCAAACAACCACTTCGGGAAAGTCTGGCAGGTTCTTTAAAACTTAAAAATATCTCTACCATATGACCCAGGGATTCTATTTCCTAGATGTCTGCCCAAAGGAAATGAAAACCTGTGTCCACACAAAGACCTGTGCATTAATTATATAGTAACTTTATTCGGAAGAGCCACAAACTGGGCAGGGCATGATGGTGGATGTCTGTAAGCAGCAGCCTAGGAAGTCGTGTCCAGGGCCAGGGATGGTGGTTTGAGTCCTGCAGGGTGCACGTAGAGAGACCTAGTCCCCAAAAAATAGCTGGGCGTGGTGGCACGTGCCTGTAATCCCAGCTACCTGGGAAGCTAAGATTGGGGATCATTTGAGTCTGTGGTACCCCAGGCAATGTGAGCCTGCGGTTCCACAGGCAAAAATAGCAAAACCTAGTCTTCAAGAAAAAGAGCCACAAACTGGAAACCACCCAAATATTCATCAGCAGGTAAATAGTGTTATAGCTGCACAGTGGGATATTACTCAGCAAAAAAAAAAGGAAATAACTTCTGATACAGGAAACTATCAAAATCTTGCTGAGTGAAAAAATTAAGACAAAAAAGACTACTAGTATATGAATCCATGTGTATAAAACTGTAGAAAATACAAACTAATCCATGGTGACAAAGCAGATTAATAGTTACCAAGGAACAAGGGCAATGATTTTACAAGGAAGTTCAAGGAAAGTGGGGGTGCCAGGGAATGATGAGAATGTTCATAAATTTGATAAAGATGATGGTTTCACAAGTATATACCTATCAAAACTCATTATTCACTTAAAATATATGCAGTTTACAGAAATTACACCTCAATGAAGTTGTTAGACAAAACTATAATACTACATTTTAAAACCATCAGAATTACTACCCTTCCATTTGAATAGCCACACATACACACTTTGTATATTAAGGATACCAGCAACCGAAATTCTCATTCATTGCTGCTGGAAATACAGAATGGTATAGTCACTTTGGAAGACATTTTGGAAGTTTTCTCACAAAGTTGAATGTACATATGCCATATAACCTGGCAACTCTTGGTATTTACCCAAAGGAAATGAAAACATTAGTTTGTGAAAAGGTCTTACATGCACATTAATAAGTTTTGACTTATAATAGTCAGAAATTGAAAACAACAAAAAGCCTATGAACTGGTAAACACTAAACTAATTGTGGTACATCATCTGTAAAACTAGAAAGAATACAAACCTCAAAAAATCCTTATGAGAATGGGGAAAATGTGGGAACACACTTAGTAAACTATAATGCACTATAGGTACCATCACATTAATCACTGCTTAGTTGGAAACAAAGTTGTGATTAAAAAAAAACAAAACCAACAAACCCCAAGTCATACAGCTCTACTTCCAGCTTCTTCACGTATAAGAATACTTTTGAGGTTCATCCATGGTGTTGTATGTATCTATACTTCATTTCTTTTTATTGTTGAGTGTTACCACATTTTAAAATATGTATAGTATACCTTATAAAACTGGTATTTTAAGCTAACACACAATAAAGTGCAAGTAATTTTCAGCAAATTTTTTAATATCTCACTATAACTTCAAAATGCATTCTAAATTCTCCTTTGGTAAACAAAAAAAGTACAGAAATCACAATCAGATTCCAGAAATTTAAATCTAGATTTTGCCATTTATCAGCTCCCAGACCCTGAACTCTTCAGATTATCTGTAAAAATAAATAAATAAATAAATAAATAAATAAATAAATAAATAAATAAATAAATAAATAAATAAATAAATAAATAAAATACAAACCTTCAAGCATCCTTGAGAGAATGGAAACAGAAAAAGTGAAATGATAAGTGACCAAATTAATCATTGCTTACTCAAAGAAGCAAATAGTGAAAAGAGAAAAATAATCACAAACCAGTTGGTCAAAGACCTATTAGTCCCTCCTCAAATATCTCCTCTATCTCTGCCTCTTGCTAGTTATGTGACCTATGACAAGTCAACCTCTGTGAGTCTTTTCTTTTCCCATTCATAAAATGAGCTTATTAATAGTACAAACCACATACTGGGAAAATTAAATTAGTAAATATGTGTAAAACACTTGCTATAATGCTTAGCACATGGTAAGAGCTTTCTACTTTTTAGCTCTTCTTACAAAAATACTATTATTACCCTATCAGGTCTAATACGAGGCCTCTATTGTGTGTGATTCCTCCAAGCTCAAGTAGCTTAGATTTCATTAAAAGTCTAGATCACTGCGTCTCAAACTTGGTGAGCGGTGAAATCACATGGAGAGTTACTTAAAAAAAAAAAAAATCATTTCAGATGAGTTACAGATTTACAGAATTATTGCAACAGTAGTACAGAGAGTTCCCAGATATCTTGTACAATTTCCCCTACCACTAACATATTAGACTAGGAGGGTACATTTGCAATATTCAGTGAAACAATACTGATATTTGAAACTGTTCATACTTTATCCAGATTTCCTTAGCTTTTCCTTAGCTTTTCTATTATAGGATCCCATTCAGAATATCACATATACATTTTGTTATGACCTATAGTTTTAAAAACACAAGTTACTGAAACTCCAGATATTCTAACAAGTAATTATGAGATGGGGGCCCAAAGTTGTTGATGGGATTAATCTGAAAATACACTTAGAAAAAAACACCAGTCTAGATTCCAGACTCCAGAACTGTACTGTTCAACATAGCAGTCATTAGTCAAAAGCAGTTATTGAACATTTGAAATGTGGCTAATCGAAATGGAGATATAAGTATAAAATACACATGAGATTTTGAAGACTTTAGTCTGAAAAAAATATATAAAGCCTATCTAAATAATACTATATTGATCCTATGGTAAAATAAGATTTACTTCTTTCACTTGGGTTTTTTTCATTTTTTTTATCATATGGGCACTAACAACTTTAAAATTATATGTGATTGCCATTATAGTTGTCCTGTACAGCAAGTAGCCTTGGCCTGAGCAGAAAAGCAGCACAGATAATCACCTGAAGGCTTGCTAGATGTGCTATGTGATTTACATTAAAAAGTTAAGACAGTTGATTAGTAATTGGGGATGAGTGCTTAGAGATGTCAGCATTTGGCAGTTCAGTTCAAGTAAGAAGCTAATCAGCAGAAACTGCAGGATACTTACTAAGTCATTAAAGTCAATAAAATTAACAGGAAAATGGCTGAATCACAACACAGCCATCCACAAGTAAGGATACACACAATCAGACAGTTAACTAAAGAAAAGAAAAACTACAAAGACAGTGACCCAGTGGATTCCTCAAAAGAAGCTGATGAGGGCCGGGCATGGTGGCTTATGTTTGTTAAAAGGCAGCCTAGGAAGCTGTGGCCAGGGTCAGGGATCATCGTGGTTCGAATCCTGCGGGGGGGGGGGGGGGGGGGGG
>PVHY01008016.1:0-64058 GCA_004024945.1 Uropsilus gracilis
CCCACCCTCCACTTCCTACCCCCTACCCTCGACCCTCCCCCCACAAGTGCAGAGTCAGGTCCAATGGAAACACGTGCAGATGACATAGCTGAGGGGCAACTGAGCTGCTTCTTTACATCATATCAGGCTGTGATGGCGCCTGGGGCTATAATTCTCTAGGGGTCACAGCTTTGGGCCAGATACTAGACCAGATCACCACCTAGAGCCAGGCTGAGGTCATGTAAATTCCCACAGACCCAGCCCAACTATTCCTGGAAAGTAGGGAGCCCCGCCCCCCACCAGGAAAGAACCCGGATGCCAGCAGATGGAACACCTCGGTCTCCAGCCTGCCCCGGAGAGGTCCGGCCCAGCCTCATTTACCGTCTCATGGTCGTACCAGATGGCGTCGGGGATGTAGGCCTCCACCTCGACCGCTCCCTGGAAACACAACAGCACAACGAGCACGTGAGCACAGCCGGTCTGTGCGCATCCCCCCTGCCCCCTGCGTGGCTGTGGGCTGGACAGTTGGCGACATAGTGGGGATCACGGCATCCCCGATGCTCGGAGAGACGGAGCACTTGGCGTAAAGCACAGGTGGCTTCACGGTTCCTGAACTTCCCAACAGAACCCAGAAGGTGTGTGTGATCCGGTGTGGGAGCCGGCCCGGTGGAAGGAGCTCCCAGAGAAGCCTTCCTCCTGGGCCACAAGCTGTCCCCTCCTCTGCTCTTCCCCCTCATCCTGTCCCATCATGCACAAGTGGGGACCCTCCCTGAACCAGCTCCCTGCTCCCCCCTCCTCCTCCCCCCACCCCTCCCCTTTGCTCCCAGCAGTCTCCGGAGCGCATCCCACCTGGTCAAAGGAAAACACAGTGAGATGGCCCAGGCAACCTCACCAAGGCATTCCAGCCTCTGCCAAATCCCTGGCTGTGTGCTTACGTGACCATCTAAGGTAAGTTGGCAAAATGGAAATTGCCTCTGGGGGCTGTGGCACCAAGAATGACTACCTCCAATGATCTCCCTGTCCTTAGCTCAGGTTTTTCAGTGCTACAGCCACGAAGGCCACCCCATTGTTTAGATGAGAAACACACTTTGTCTAAAACAGGCGTGATGAGGAGTCCGGGCCCCCATAAGAACTGCTTGTGCACATCCCACGTGGCAGAGTCCTGGTAGAACCTGGAGAGCAGAGAAGGTAGGCACAGTCATCAGCACCGCTGCCGTGACCCCAGCGAGTGCAGTTACCATCCCAAAGGGATGCCTCGAGGGGCCGGACACTCACTCGTGGACGAGGGGCCTCGCTACTGTGTCGCCCCTGGTGTGCGCCTGGTAGAAGAGGGTATACAGGTAGGGCAGCAGGCTGTAGCGGATGCGCAGGTAGTACGTGGAGGAGTTGACCAGCAGGGAGTTTGCGCCGAAGGCCGCAGGATCCTGGTCCTAGGAGACGGAGTGATGCCCAACCTTTCCATCAGAGTTTGAGAGACAGATTCGAACAGCTCTCACCCCAGAGTCAAGAAGGAGGGCTCTAAGAAGGAGAGCTGATTGTCTCAAGAGGTTTCAGGGACAAAGGTTTCCCATCAGAATTACCCAAAGGAGACCTCAGTGCTTGTACAAAGGGAACGCCTGTGCCTGGATGTTTACTGCAGCACTATTTATAATTGCAAGGACATGAAAACAACCCAAATGCCCCAAGACAGATGACTGGATCAAAAAGATGTGGTCTATAGACACCATGGAATATTATGCATCAATTAAAAATGACAAATTTGATGATTTTATCGCATGGATGGACTTAGAGGAAATCATATTAGCAGAAACAAGTCAGAAAGAAAAAGACAGAGACCAAATGGTTTCACTAATATATGGGACACAGGAAAAGTAAACAAAAAGCCAGGAGGAAAAGTCAAAACATGCTAACAACCAAACTACAGTACACAACTTGGGAGTAGGAGGGGCGGGAGAGGGTGGGAACAGTCAGGGAGGGAAGGCGGTGACTACAAAAATGTGAAACTTTTAAATAAACATTATTTAATTAAAAACAAAAGATTTCCCACCATGCTGAACACTCAGTTCGTGCGCTTTCCCAGGGATTTGAAAGCTGGGAAGACATGAGTGCCATGTTCGGCCTTGTTCTCCTGTGCTGGATCATGGGGCTGGCATTTGAGAGAAATATCTGCACTGACCCCTTTCTTAAGCCACCTAAAATGTCTATGTCTCCCCTCCAGGTTCCTTGAGTTCTGTGCACCCCCTGATACAGGACCCAAGGAAATTCCGAGGCCAGACCCCAAACACTCTACAGCCTCTATCATGTTGGTCTCCAGCTGAGACAGTTGGGGTTCAGCTTCCTGCTACAGCGTCAGGTGCCTCACTGGCCATGAAACACTCGAGCTGTATTTACCAAGAGTGAGACACCGACCTTTGAGTTTCAGCTCATTTGAATAAATCTACATGCTGGTCCATGGGAAAAGTTTCCCATTCAACATTACGTCTTTGTGTTGGTAGCATGGCATTGCACTTCGACGGCCAAAAAGTTAGCCCCCAAGTTAAAACGTACTTGGAGTACAAAATGCACCTGGAATTTGAAGACTAAGTAGAAGGAGAGGGATATAAAACAGCTCATGAATAATATTCTGTATGTTTTGTGTTAAACATAAGGTTGACAGGACATTTTGATGGATATATTGGATTATATCCATGGGGGTGTGGACAGACTGAGTTATACAAAATAATTAAAAAGAAATGCTCTTGTTTCCTCTCACTTTCTAAATCTGCACTTAAACTGACACATGTGCCTCTCGTGACCAGTACTAGTTTAGAGGAAAGGAAAACAAGCTTCTGAGTGACATCACCCAGCAGTCAGTGTGGTCTGCTCACACTGACTCCAACACATTCTTCCTGGCCATGTCATCTGGAAGAGTGCCTAACCCACCTGCTCCCAGCCACCTGCTCAGAAGTTCAGGGATAGTCTGTCTCTGTCTCTCTTGCTCGTTCTCTCTCTCTCTCCTCTCTCTCTCTCTCTCTCTCTCTCTCTCTCTCTCTCTCTCTCTCACAAACGGCTAGGACAAGCCCAAGAATAAAATACTTTGACAATTTGCTTGTGAATCTTGCCCAGATTAAAGACGTGTCAGGGTCATGAACTGGGCCTTAAAAGACCATCAGTGAATTAGTCTAACTGTCATTAAAAGAAAGGCCAGGCCGGGCATGGTGGCGCATGCCTGTAAGTGGCAGCCTAGGAAGCCATGGCCAGGGCCAGGGATTGTGGTTCAAATCCTGCTGGGGGCACGCACGGAGACCTAGTCCCAAAAATATAGTTGGGCATGGTGGTGCGCGCCTGTAATCCCAGCTACCTGGGAAGCTGAGGCTGGGGATTGCTTGAGTCTGTGGTACCCCGGGCAACATGAGCCTGTGGTTTCATGGGTAAAAATAGCAAGATCTAGTCTCAAAAAAGAAAGAAAGGAAGGAAGGAAGGAAGGAAGGAAGGAAGGAAGGAAGGAAGGAAGGAAGGAAGGAAGGAAGGAAGGAAGGAAGGAAGGAAGGAAGCAATCCCATCTTACTTACTCCTGCCACCACCATAAGCATATTTTTTAAAAGGGACTTTGACCGCACTTCTATGTATTTGCCCATCAGAAGTATGATTTGGATAGACCAAGGACAAAGGTTGGTGAGTTAAGATGTAGTGGAGTATGGTCTCCCAACTAGTCATTAAAAGATAAAATGCAGTAAAGTGAAAATAAATGTCCCTATCCTTGGCAGTCCTCCCTAACTCCTTCCTCCTTCCTCCCCCATATCCAGGGGAAGCTTTGAATGCATTAAAGTAAACTACCAATTGTTCCATCTATCATAAAATGGCAACAAGAGTGGAAGCACTACCAAAGATACATTGAAAACCATTCTGACCTTTGTAGGTAAGTTCCCGCTAATAAGACCATTCAATAGAAATATACCCTTCCCATACACCCTCATCCACAAACCCTGCTTTTAGGCCTATCGTATCCAAGATTCGTCTACTTTGTTCCTGCTCTTAGGACCAACCTGAAGGATTTTCTTCAACCCCTAACTTTAAAACCCGGTAGATTAAACAATCCAAGAAGTTTCTATCACTGCTCTCAGGAACCTTACCTTGAACCCAGGTCCATTGTAATTTCTTGAAAGTGGATAAAAAGCTCCAAGCTGCATCCACCTTCTGCAGAGTTCCTCTGTGACATTCTGTCTATAACCACAGATGTTGGCACCCACCTGGAGAATCAGTACATATACAAGCACAGTGGTCAGCAAGAGAGAAGATTTGACTATGTACCTGTATAAAAGACTCTCCTACACCCCTCTTTCCATGCTTAAAGAGGTCCCAGAGGTTTCATGCTTAAAGAGCCCCCCTTCCCGTGGGAGAAAGAAAGAGGTGTGATTCATAGGTTGACTGATGAGATAAAGAATGACAGTTTTATCAGGGGGTTCTTCAAAATTCAGTTCCCAGTTTCATGCTATGCTATTCACTGATGCTTTCTTTGCTGGTGGAATTTTTCCATTGATTTAATCATTTTACTCATGGCATCTCATTCCTAATTTCAGAGGCTCCATGGACGATAATCCAATTATAAACACCTTCTAGAAGGTGTTAGAGAGCAAGAGGCAAACTGAGGCAGTGAATGACATTGTGAATGAACTCCAGCCCTTATTTATTAAGTCTTTACAGATCTCACTCCCTTTCCATGGCAGCCAGACCTCAGGAGCTCAAGGATTACAAATCACAGCATGCCATGAACCTGCTTTCCTGAACAGGAGGTCCTCAGGAACTAGGAACAGAGATAAGTGTCCTTGCTTAGCTTGTACTTGAATACATGTGTGCTCTCACTCTCTGTTTTTCTGGCTTCAAAATATGCCCTGCTGTTTCCATTTAGATGGTGTTACTGGCAGGAAATGCCAGCCAATGAAACTCTCTCTTTCTCTTGTCATTATTTCTTCTTGTTTACATAAATCTTATTTTAAATGTCTCTCTGCATGTCTGTTTTTGGGTCTTGTCCCACATTCTTAAACTTCTTAATCACATAGTGAGGACTTAGAGTTTGGATTCCCTCTGGGGCTGCCCTGTAACAAAGGCAGCTCAAACCTCACATAGAAAGTTGGTATTTATGATACATGTCACTTGTTGCTTCACACTCTTGAAGACTGGTAAGGAATGGCGTTTAAGAGGACAAAGGGTCATGTTCTTTGGTTGAGGATGAAACTCACCAATGGGATGCCAAATAGGTTGAACTCAAGGATACTGGGGAGTGACCACTGGAGATCATTCCATGTGGCTGCGTTGTCTCCCAACCAATGCGCAACATATTTGCCAGATCCAGCAAAAGTAGAACGGGACAAGATGAAGCTTCTCTTGTTGTGGAATATATTCTTCATGGCCCTAAAAATGAATGCAAGAGTAAGTGAGCTGTGACTGTCTGGAATTCACCTGGACCAAAGGCTGTGGGTTTTACAGGCAAACTGAGAAAAACACCAGGATATCAAAAGGTGAGTAAGCTAGTGGAGCACTTTAACAACTCTCCTTCCCACTTCTGGATAGTTTCAAACCTCATCTACAAAGTTCTATAGTTCAGCCTTCCAAGGAATGTCTTTAGGCCCCCATTCTCTTGGTTATATTTTCTCCATATTGTTGGATCTGGTCATACCCCAGCCCTTTTGGTTGATGATGTGATGGAAGCATGTCTGGGGCTCTTGGTCTCATCTTTTTCCCATTGACAATGTCTTTTTCCCGAATGTCCCTTAGTCCTGTACCTTGCTACCCATTCATAATCTTGGTTAGCAGAGCGCCAGTTCAGGCTGAAACCCTGACTGACTTCTGCCTAAGAGCAAAATGTATACAACCAGCTGGCTCTTGATGCCTGGGTTCCTCTAGAGCTTCATAACTTATTAGCAATTCCCAGTGTTAGGCAATCTTAATCTGTGCAAGACAGGATTCATTGGAATGAGCATGTCTCATAATAGGACACCTGATACTCTTTATAAATCTGAAAACAACTAATGTTTAAAACAATATTATAAGTCTTAAAAACAAATCTTAAAACAATATAAATTATTTCTATTGGATTAGACATAATGCATTTTCCATTAAATAAAACTATATGGAAAGGAAAGCAAAGGAATCACAAACAAAATTCAGAATGATAATGATTTCTGGATGGGCAGACCAAGAGGGGTAGCATGTAGTTAGATGTCAACCATCTCCTATCATTTGTACATAACACTCTTGTGCATAAGCACTTTGCTGAAATGCCTCTTCTTCCTTTCTGCGTCCATGCTAACCACTTCACACCTCCCTTTTGTGTTCCAAAATTGAATGTCAGTATAATTTCTGGGTGGTAATATCCAAGTAGCAGTTGCTGCTAGCTCTCTCTCATCTTTCCTTTCACACATAGTCTGAGACCAGTGAGTCTTCAAGCACCAGACAATTCTTCACAGACATTGTAACACTTACCTCTTCCTAATCATAGTCCTAAGGATGTTATGGGACATCTACAAATGCAAAATGACTTGTACAGTAACAGGGAGAAACTACTAAAATAGAAGACTGGTTTAAGAAGGTGAAAAGTTTCATTCTGGTCATTTAAAGTCTCACAGTTGGACTTGGAGGAAAAAATTGGTTGTAGGAAAGAAAACTCTTCAACGCCCATCCTCATTTGTCTGTTGATATACACAAGCAGATGCTGAACCTTTATTACTACCGGCTGGAGGGTTTATTGCACTCTGCAATCACCCATAATGAAAGAAACACATTCAGGCTTCAGAGTGAAACTAAAACTGGAAGGAAGTTATCTGAGGTCATATTTACTTATAGGCTGTCTGTGACAGTAACACAAATTAGCTAGCTGCCTGTTTTTTACCAGTTTAATGAAACAATCACTCAGAGACTTTTAAGTCCTTTTTTCCATTGCTTACAGATGGCCTTATATGGTCAGACCCTGATTTCTGAGAGAATCTTCTTTCTTTGTGCCTTCAGCCTGGTGGGAGGTGAATGTGATTCTCTAGGTAGACCAAGGACCCCTGTCCCAAAACTGGACTTCCAGCTAAGACTGAGCCAAATACTCATCAGATCTATGACATAAATTCTCCTAATATTCACTGAGCAGGAATCTTACGTTTTTTTCACCAACACTATTAGGTTCTGATAACACCTACCCACTAATTGTTCCCATATCAAATACTCTTTCATCCTTCTACACCGCTGCCTATGTTCTTCTCCCGGCTCAATATATTCTTTCCTGCCCTGTTCATTTGAGAAAAGGTTAAGTTATGAAGTTCCTTCTAGAGCTTGTAAAGTTAATTGGATTTATTGTACAGAAATACCAAGCTATAAATAATCATACATAAAGCAAAGAAATGCGATCCAGAGATTGCTTGTGTATTTTTATTTTTTTAATTTATTTATATAATTTCTTAAATTAACTGCACATATATAAATATATACATATATGACATCAGTAGAGTGGTGCTCTTTACCTGCACAATACCTGAGAATTTTATTGAGATGCAGATCCAACTTCCCTAGGTCTGGGGTGAGGCCCATGATGCTTCATTTCTAAATTTTTTCTAGGTGATGCTAATATTGCTGAACCACACTTTGAGTACCAAGGGTAAAAGATAGATTCAGGGGAGATAAAACTTAGCCACACAGACTAATGTTCTTTGTAAATGGCTGTGATGACTTTAATTAAGAAGTATAAGTGGGAACAAGAGGAGATAGCTATAGACATGTTATTAAATCAAACCAATCAATGTGTGATTACATGTGAGAGTGTGAGGTAGAGTAACTCAGGATGATACCAAGTTCTCAATTGGAAGTCTGGGTGATAGGAATGGTGCTGCTGTTAACCCAGATTAGGCACTTGGCAATTTCAAAAATGATATGGGTGTTTTTAGTAGTGGATGTGGTGTAACATTCATCTGAACAGGTGTGAGCCTATACCTCTGAATCATATAAAGTATTATAAATTAGAATTAACTCAATAATAAAATAGTACAATTTTTAAAAATGACTAGCCAGAGTGTGGAGGCTGGGTGGAAACAGGTGTCAGAGCAAGGTGAATGGCATTGGAGGTACTATATTAACATGCAAGTAGAAAGGGGAAAAGGGTAGTTTCATATATCTGGGTCTGAAAGTCAGGGAGAGAGCTAATCTACAAATACAAAATCATTAGAATAACTTAATTCAAAAACCACGAGAAGTAATAAATGGCCTATGTATTAGGATTGAAAGGAAAGAGAAGCAGCCTGAGAATTTAGCCCTAGGGCTCATCAGTGGTGAAAACGTAGATGAAAAAGATCCAGATGTAAAGGTTGGGAAGGGATAGTAGGAAAGAGCAGGAGAGTCAGAAAGAGTGTTGTCTCAAGAAGGAAAACAGCCTGGTATCAATGAAAGAACTTTTGGGGGGGGGGCACGCGCGGGGAGTATGCTGGGAGATTGTCTTCAATTTGCAAAGTCACCAGAAAAAAAGTCCACGTGACATGGTATAAAAGGACTGACTACTTTGCTAGATATATCTGCCTCTTTGCTATACTCTAATGAGTGGCAGTGGTGGTGATGGTGGTGGATGGGATGGTGGTGATGGTGGTGGATGGGATGGTGGTGATGGTGGTGGAGGGGGTGGTGGTGATGATGACTGAAGTGGTGGTGGTGGTGGTGGTGGTGGTGGTAGTAGCGATGGTGTTGTCAATGTTGGAAGTGGTGGTGGTGGTGGTGGAGTGTGGGGCAGTGATAATGGGTGGTGATGATGGTTGTAGGGGTGGTGGTGGTGGTAGTGGTGGTAGTTATGGTATTGTCGATGTTGGAAGTGGTGGTGGTGGTGGTGGAGTGTGGGGCAGTGATAATGGGTGGTGATGATGGTTGTAGGGGTGGTGGTAGTGGTGGTAGTGATGATATTAGTGGTAGTGGTGTTTGTAGTGGTGGTTGGTGGCCATGATGGTGTTGTTGCTGGTGGTGATGATGGTGGTAGTGGTGGTAATGTGTGTTTCTTGGAGCAGAGGAAATGATGGGGATGGAGAAGAAGGTCATCAATGGGAAGAAAAGTAAGGAAGCTGGAGCACTGCCAGATAAATACAGGGCACTTGGGTAAATTCAACTTTCACATACACAGTGAACAATCTTTAGTATAAGTATGTCTGGTAAGAATTTAGCTAGGCATCCTACATCTTTATTTGCTAAATCAAGTGACTCCAATACGGCAGACACAGCGCATTTGCATAGTCATGCAACTAAGCAAGGTCTGACTTTCCACTGGACTCCTAAATATCTTTGCATCATTGCCTACTAGTATCTTGGGAATAATGAAGTTCCTCGCCACACACCAGTCAAAATCACACTGCACAGAAACCAAGGGAATATAGAAGAGAATGTCTCAGTTTCTCAGTAGCCTCTAGTACCTGAGTTTCTGCATCTCTATAACCACAAAATATTTGAAAAATAGAATCATGGGCAACAGAAGATACTTCCCACCTCCTCCAATCTGGAACTAGGGGGAAACACAAATACTTACATGTCTGTGGTGACTGACATCATGTAGCCATACATGTTGTGGACATCATAGTGAAAGCCAGATTGGAACTCAGTGTCCATACAGAGGGTTTTTGCAAAGAGTGTGTGATTCACAACCCCTGTGAGGAAACACCCATGGGTGAGATATTTCCCCACAACCAACTCTAATAAACTATTCACCCAATCATTTGCTCCCTGGTGACTCTTTTTTTGCCTGGCTAGTCTCCACCAGACATAATTCTTTCCAGATTTCAAATTCTATCTGAAAAGTCACTTCCTACCTGGGGCTGACTGAGAGCCCTGTACTGAGGTACATCAGTAAACATTGGTTTACCTTCCCCTAAGGTACAAGAATGGGGCTGATGGAGCCAACTGAAAAGCATGCTCTTAACATGAGCCATGTATGAATAAATATGAATAAAGCACACACGAATGCTGTCTATTTAACCAAGAAGAATTGAGTAGACAAAGTCCAGGTAGGAGGACAATGAAAAGAGGCCATTTTCAGAAGCTAGTCACACTTTAAAAAGTGCTTACAGTCCCTCTGTAACACCTTGCGTGTTGGGAAGACGCACCATATTGGAATGACTCACTCTTAGCGCATGCATTTATATGACATATATACTCTGTGCTCACAATTCTATAATAGCTTGTACAGCTTATTGTGTGAAAGTTACCAATGTCTATCAAACTTGTGTCTATCAAAAAAGTTTGAGATGATAGTTGTATAGTTTCATGAGTGAGAACTACTTAACTATGCTGAGTGAAATAAGTCAGAAGGAGAGAGACAAATTTCAGTTGGTGTCATTCACCTGTAGAATAGAAAGGGGAAAAAATGAACAGACTAAATGAAACAAAAACAAATCTCAGAAAACTGACAACTGAAACTATCAAAAGGGCAAGGTGGAAGGAAGGGAGCTAAGGGTGGAGGACATAAAGGGCTACGGGGAGGACTGCAGGAGCTCCAGTGATGGAATGGTATGGTGGCATACATCTCAAAAGATGTGAGCCTATGCCCCTAAATCTTGTAAGTCGATGAAATAAAAAGTCACAGACACAGAGATTTCAACTCTTGCCTCTGAAAATCACCTTTTTCATGCCTAAAATGCTCAACCTTTTCCACTACTGGCTGTGACCTCTTCTCCTTCTTGTAGACCAAGGGGTCATATCAGCCTCCTTCATCCCTGACTACATGCAGGTCTTCCATATAAGACATGGTTCCAGAAAGTGGTAGAACCAGGACCCACAGTGATTGTTTTCCTACCAGCCCATCCAAGTCAGATGCTGGAGTCAGAAATTAAGCTGGACTATTGACCATAAAGAGAATTCTATTTCTTGCATAACTCAGTTTGTAAAATGAGACTCACAATGAATTAATTATAAGGAAAATTATAAGAGAGATAACAGAGTCCCAGGGTCAGCGGTAATTTATCTAAATCTTTCTTATGCTAATGTGTATTGCCCAGTTCTGAAGAGGCAAGAAAAAGACCAGACATGGAACCATCAGCCAGGTGTAAGTCGGTGGACAGATGCTGGGGGAGTAGGGCTCTTGTCTTTGCTTGCCAGAAGCAGGGAGGAGGTGATGAGTCAGTGGTTTTCTGTAGGAAAAAAATTATCTCATGCCAAGAAGATTAAGTGATTGAAAAGGAAGCGTGGAAACGGATTCATAGAGAAAAAAATATGTAGAGAACATGAGCTGAGCAGAGAAGAGTAAGTGAGGAAAGCAAACCAGAGTTTCTGCGAGAAGGTAAATGCTTTGAAGTAGAGATTCCTCATAAAAAGTTTGGACTGAACTCCAAAAGCAAAATTAGTACTGGAGGCTAAGTAGCATGATCTACCATGTCCCAAGAAATCACACCTTCACCCAGGATAAGGACATAACTCCAGAAAGGAGAAAGATCAAAGGACTAAACATGGACAAACAACAGTAAGAAAGGAGGTGGAGAGACCAGAGGGAGCATGATTGGGGGGGGGGCGCATTCCCATGGGGATCAACAATCATATATTGTAAAAAAAAATCCAAAAATAAAACATTTTTAAAAAATCCTTCCTTCCAGTGATTTTTTTTTTGTCCTTCAGTGATAAAAAGGGCCAAGGAAATGGCCACATCTACTTCCAAGGGTGCAACTGAAGTGGACAAGTCAGGATAAACTGGCAGAGACAGGCCAGATGTTCACCAAGCCTATGTTCTCTTCCCGAGAATATAAAATTGTACTTCACCTTGTGAAATAAAGCTAAGCCTATGTGATTGAATCTGGCCAAAGGAACTGAACAAGATGAATATACCCTACTTCTAGACTTGTCTATAAAGCTCCTCCACCCTCTCCATCTTTCACCTATGAAGCTTAAAACAAAGGACTTCAAGATGGGAGAACCAGACAATGGAAGTCATAGATCCCTGAGTCACTGCTTGGATTAGAACAGCCCATCTGTGCTGAAGGACTACATAAAGAGCAGAATAGAAACTTTCATCTTGCTGATCCAATGAATATAGAGATTCATTTGTTTTAACAAGAATATCACATTTGATTTCATATTATTTCACACACACACAAATACATATGCAAATTTATTCAAATTCAGAGACAGAAAACTTGACAAGAAATGGGACTTACAAAGAGGAAAGACCTAAAGGAAATTATTGGCACTTTAAAATGCTGTGAATGAACTTTAAAATAGCCAATAAAATTACGGAATTTTTGACACAGAAAGCAGGCTGCAACTTCAAAGGTTCTGACATTGTTAGAAAGTGTGAAATTGCAGTGCATGTGTGATGCTGGAGGAAGGGTGAAGAGGATGAAGGCATAACTCTATGGCAGAGGTATACACCACAGACTTACTCTTCCACCCTGTGATTACCTGTGAATGGCAGTACCAGAAGGTCATCAGAGACCAGTAAGCTCTGTAAGGTCACCAGTGGAGAAGAGGTGGGGTGTGCTGTCACCCCTGCCACAATGAGTACTACTGGGGTTATCTAAAACCTGCCCCATGGTTACAACATTGGCAAACCCGCGAACACTTACGAGGCGTGAAGGGAGGGTAATTCCAATGATTTATTTCACATGTGTAATTAGAATTCATGGCAAAGCTGGTTAACTCATCCATGTCCTTCAAAGACACAAAATACACAAGAAATCACACTTTCTGGTGGAGATTCTACTGTGGAGATTCTACTGTGAGGTGTGTCTGTTGAACTGGAAGTCTATTGCATCTAGGGCTATCTGATGAACTGATTTGGGATCTTGAGTACTCTTCCTATTCTGTCTTCATATCTGTCTCATCATCTGATTAAACTACATCTAAGGTGGTTTCCAACTCTAAAATATATGAGGCACACTTTATCTTTTCTATATTGATTTCAATCAGTTTATCATGTAGCATGCTGACTGCTGAGTTTGCTCTATGAATATTGTGACTTTCATTGTTGCTTTGTTTTCTCCACTTTGCTCTAAAGAACCTAAAAATGGGTAACATTTCTATTATATCATTTTCCCTGCCTACTGTCCCAATCAGTATGGGGCAAGTGAAGATATAATTGAGATCAAATTAAATTATTTAACTAGACTAAAAAATAGGTGAAGCTTAACCCTGATAACATCCTTTTTCAGATTTCAAAAATATGCATCTAACTCAAAAAAGAGGGAATCCTTAAATAATTTCCTAATGATTAACTTTAAATTATAATGAATAAGTGCAACAAACAGTAGCAATCATGGCTCCACATAAAATGGTATTTTTAACCTGAAAGACAGTTCATGGAGAAAAATGTTGAGGTCATGAGAAAAACAAAAGGACATTTCCCAAAAGAAAATGACTAATTAGGCCGGGTGTGGTGGTGCACGCCTGTATCCCAGTTACCTGGGAGGCTTAGGCTGGGGATCACTTGAGTCTGCAGGTTCAAGAAAATAACTAGTTAGTGGCAGATGCAGAATTAAAACCCAGGATTTTAAGGGGTTTAATGTGCTGCATATAAGCTCAGCATTTAGTAAAAGGCTTTAAACATGCCAATCTATTTTATTACAGAGCAGAAGCAAAGTTCATCTCAAAACTTGAAATGTCCATTACCAAAAGAAGTTAGATCACAGAACTACTTACAATCCATATTCCATCAAACTTTAGAGTTTCATAAAATTTACTGAGCTGGTCTCCCCACCACTGCTTACAAATTGGATTACTAAAATCAGGAAAAACTGTCGGTCCAGGATATCCCTAGAGAACAAAAGAAAAGGAGATATCAATTTGCTTTGTGGATGGCTCACTTAAATATTCATTGCTGATTCTTTTTTGAAAAGTTTCATGTAGCTTAGCATTTTAGAATAAAAATTTATGACTGTCTCAAACTGAAAATATTAAAATAGATTCAAGGAATCAAGTAGAGAGGGGGAAAAAAAGAAAAATACACTGATAAATACAGAAGAAACGATCACATATATTTTGTTCTATTTTTAAAAAATGTAAACTTTCCTAACATCAGGCAAATTTGGAGAATTGTTGAAGATACTAAAAAGAAAGCCTAAGTTTAGAAGAAAATGGATGATTGAATTTGTTTAGTGTGTTGCTAATTAAAGGTGATTTAACACTCACCTTGAATAATGATGTTTATAAATCATATGTTGTTTTAGGCATATAAACATTTTTAAATGGTTAAATAAATGCTGAACCTTTTTTTTGAGAGTAGGTCTCACTATTTTTGCCTGTGGAACTGCAGGTTCCCATTGCCCATGGTACCGCAAACTCAAGCAATTCCCAGGTAGCTGGGATTACAGGCACGTGCCACCACGCCCAGCTATTTTTTTGGAATTAGGTCTCGCTACCGGCCCCAGGCGGGACTCGAACCACAATCCCTAGCCCCAGACGCTTCATAGGCTGAAGCTTACAGGCATGAGCTACTATGCCCGGCCTGCTGAACCATTTTTGAACCATATAATTTACTCAGTTGAAATATTTCTTATCCTATCTTCCTACATTTTCCTATCAAAGAGTAGTTTTTAATGCTTTCCAAAAATAGCACAAAGACTGTTTAAGCTTCCAAAGTCTACGATATTTTCATCTATTTTCCTTACAAAATTATAGTCTGTCGTTAAGGTGTTGAGTGATTCCATTCAAGTACTCTCAAAAGTTCAATTGAGTAGTACTCTTCTATGAACATATATCACTTCTTCTTGATCCACTCAGCTGTTTGGGGGCATTTAGGTTGTCTCCATATCTTAAAACAATGGTCTTTCATTAATAAAAAAAAAATCATAGAAGGTAAAATTAAACAGAGAGAGAGAGAGAGAAAAGCTCTGCTGCCCTGAGATACTCCTAACCAACCTAATTTAACTCCTAAAACTGCCCCCTAAATAAAGGTCGGGCATTAGCTATACATTTAATGTAAACTGGAAAGACAATCACCAGACACTGGCCTAGGTGCAGCTTGCTGCATTATCACAGCTGAATGTATTGCCGTGCGAAAGAGAAAGTGGGAAGCAGGATGACATTAAGAAGAAACTAATTTCCTTTAAATAATATATTACTTTTCAATTATCTGTGATATTAGAGGACCAGGGACAAGGTTTAGAGAGACCAAGATTTTAATTGTTCCCACCACCACAAAAAAAAAAAAAAAAGGAGAAATGGTTGTTATCATGTGACATGGTTGAAAGCTAACTATGCCTAGAATTAGGCAGCTACGTCCCAATCGAAAAATGCTGATCAACATGTCACAAAACTTAAACTCGTACAGTGATATATGTCAAATAGGTTTCAATTTAAAAAGTACATTTTTCAGAATTTAAACCACTCTATGATATATCATATCTGCTGGTTTAAAATAATAAAGGAAAACTCCAAAGCCACATCATCAATAATGATTCTGTAACTTACCTTCCACCCATCTTCATGTCTAAGTACCAGCTTCCCTAAACCACCACAAATCAACTCTGAATCCCATGACCAATTTCCTGAGAAATTACCTGCCCAATGACAAAGCCAGCGTTCTCCATTATCCATATTCTCTTTTGCGTTCCATCAATGTAGGGTGTGTAACTAATATTATTTGAGATGCCGGGATTCTAGTAAATAAACATGAAAAGAGAGCTTGCTTTTCTCAATGTCTTTGGCACTTCGAAAGGTAAAACTAGGCAACAGGGCAAGTGTTTGAACATACCACAATCATGACAGATTTCAGTCCATCTTGACGTAGCCTCTCTGTATAAGCTGAGAGATTTCGGTACGCTGTCCCAACAGTGAAATCCTTGTTTGCATCCATGTAGTCTATGTCAAAGTACTGGACATCCTGAAAGAGAATGTCACCAGGTAGCACCTCAGAGGTATGGTGCTCTCCTTCCTGACCTTCAGGTAGGAAACCCATCATCCCTTGATCCTGACAATGTTTACACTCAGCTGCCCTAGGGAGTGAACAGCCCATTTCTGAAGGATGCAGGCTCTGAGGCTGTAGATACTTGTCCTAAGATGGTGAGAGGAGCTGCAAGACAGGGACTTCCTTATCTCCCTAACTTGAGAACTTGATACTTGTCGGACAACAGGTTATCTTTCTCTGTCAGTTAGAATGTGGACTTAGGTGTGTTATAACCACATGCTAACCTGCACCCAAAACCTCAAGCTAGCTCACTGGAGGAGAAAATGGTCTTGCTGTCCTTTAACACTGTTGGAATATTACGCAGTCAAGATAAATAATAGGATTGTACTTTTGTTAACCAAACTCTCATACTGACATTATTTTCATGTTTACATTCTCACCTGTGAGAAACAAGTATTGTTTTTAGTGAGGAGATTGAAATGTGAAGCGGTTAAGTGATATTTCAAAGGTCATGTGCTTGGTCAGGGTGGGGGTCATTAGGGGCTTTGGTGATATGCCCTTGGGCTCCAAATGTTTTCTCTTTTTTAATTTGTTGCATACTTCCAACATATGAAGGTCTTCCAAGCAAGGGTCTTGTCTAGAGGCATACATGAGACGATTCTAGTGTACAGACCGGAAAGTAAATGGGACTTGTGACCTGTGCCAAAGCAGCTTCATCAGCTCCAATGTTGAGGCTACTTAGACCCCAGGCATCCGCCACAATTCCACAATCCCGTGGTGGGAAAGATGGAGATGTAGAATAAAAGCTCATTTCTTTCTAAATCAACAATGCCTCAAGAAACCCTTTTATTAGAAGTTATTGTCCAAAAAAGGAGGGAACACAGAGGGGACTTTTGTGAACTTTTGGTGGAGATGTAAATTGGTGTAGCCATCATGGAAAGCAGTAAACCACATGAACTAAAGCTAGAAATTCTATACTATCCACTTTGGGTATTAACCTGAAACATGCAAAAGCACTAATTTGAAGAGATAGGTGCACTCCCATGTACCTAAGCAGCAGTAGTTATAGTAGCCAAGAACTGGAGATAACCTCCATGTTCATTAACTGATATGGCCTTGACACAATGGAATACCATTCAGCTATTAGAAAGAGATGAAATCCTGCCATCTTCAACAACATGGACGGGCACAGTGGGCATAGTACAGTGAAATAACTAGATAGAGGAAGACCAACAGCAAATGATTTCGTTCATGTGTGGTATATAGGGAAAACAGGCAAATGGGTGAAATAAATAAAATGAAAATAGAATTTTGGAGAATAAGACCAATGAGTGGTTAGCAGAAAGGAAGTGTGGAGGAATTATCTGGGAAAGGGGGAACATAGCTGGGTGAAGGGCAGAGTTGGAATTTCAGTGGTGAACTTAATGTAGTGTATATGCATTCTCAGCTGTGAATACCTGATACATAATGGTCGGATGCAATGTTCAGTCACAAAACAAAAGGTCTTTCCAGTAAGAAGCAGAGGGATAGATTGAACCCAACATCACATGTAGTTAAAAGAAATGTCTTTGGACACAATTTAACCAGCGATAGTGACCTTAAAGTTATTAACCCTGAAGTGTCTTCATTTCCCCATTTACAAACACTGACAAGTGAGAGTTAATTAAGATGTGGCAAGATTTGGTCTTATTCCTCCTAGAATTGGGTTCTTGCAGGCAGCAGATATGAGAGAAGCAAAAGAAACACAATCAATTTTCCCTCAACACTCAAGCCACACAAAGTGTGTTTTCTTGCAGAAGGAAAATATTCTTCCTTTCCACCCTCATGGTTATGCTGAGCAGGGACAGAAAACCTTGAGATGAGTCCAAAGTCATTTCCACCCTCCATCCTTTAAGACGTTAACCGAAAACATGCCCACACTACAGTTCCAAACAAGCAACCCCAAATTAATTGCTTCATAACTTCATTAGCCATATGTTACTTATATCCTGAAGAAACTAATCAAATATTATACACTTGACAGTTATCTTTTTTATCTAAAGTAGACTCTATACACCATAAATCCTTTGTGACCATAAAGCTACTAGAATTATAATCTATTGGAACAGGGAGGAGCAGACAAGGCCATTAGTATAGTCATCAACTCTGTCTCCAGGTGTTATTTTAAAATAGTAGCTGCTGTTGACAGATATCATCCTCTGTGCTGCATGCCTTATATGCATCACACCAGACATCCCTCACTACCAGTCCCCATCCATGTCAGTTTCAGATTTTATAAAAGAAGAAACTAAGATCAGAGATGCTAGTTGATTAGCCCACATAGAGATCGGAGGTAAAGCTAAAATGAAAACTGTATCTGATTATAAACTATGCTTATCCCCTGAGATAGGAAACTCAGTAGGCATAGATAGATAGGAGTATCTATCTATCTATCTATCTATCTATCTATCTATCTATCTATCTATCTATCTATCTATCTATGCTTATCTATCTATGCTTATCTATCTGTATTTTTCCTAATAAATTCTATTAGATTCCAGAAATTCAAAAAATAGCAAACGATGCTTTCTGCATGATGAGAGGGGTCCCAGCTTACATAGGGGATGTGCGCCTCACGAGTTCTATTTATGACATTGCGCAACTGGCTCATGCCACCATCATCCCTGCGACCAAGCTGGAATCCAAGGCTCCAGTATGAAGGCAAGAGCGGTCGTCCAACAAGCTGAAAAGATAAAGAGGTGTTTAAACATTGAGAACAAGATCAGTTTTAGCACCACGTCAGCTATTGAAAATGCTGTCCACATTTCATTCTCTGGGATCTAAAATGCTGGATCCACAGGTTACCCCCAGGATGATCTGCAAAATCCCACAACTCACCTCTTTCTTTCCTAAGCACTAAATGTATTTCCAACAACTATGACAACAGGAAATTTAGGGTGAAGAGGCACCATCCAGTCACTGAATAAGTGTTGTGGGAGTGTTCATGGGTGGCAAAGGCTGATGTGGCCCTTGGGATAGCGAGGCAAGAAGAATGCAGGCCCCCATTCTCACTGAGCTTAAAGGAAGTAGAGAAGCAAATGTCCAATATAAATCCTGGCAGTGTTAGGTGCTGAGCAGAAAGAATGAGATTAGAGTGGGAGAGATGTAGAGATAGTGTAGTAAGGGAACCACCCCAGTCTGCAAGCTGTCAAGCCACCATGATGACAAGATCCAGAAAGTGCCCTAGGTGACACTGCACCCCAAGAACCCAGGTCCTCCTATCTGAGAATCCCTCAGCATGGAGCTTTCTCTCATGTCTGAATTCCCAGATAGCTTATTTGCACCTTATTCATGGAATTAACATAAGGTGTCTACAATTGTAATAAACTCAGGATGTGCCATAAGTCTCTTGCTGCATTTTAAATCCTCTGGCCTCTGCAACAGTATTTCAGAGATTTCATATGTATCTCCTTGAACAAATCACTTAATCTTTCTCTCTCTGAGCTTTTATTTTTGCACTTAAAATACAGACACATACACGCATACTTTTTCTTTTTACATCTTTATACACCCCAAAGTTCTCCCACCACCATATCACCCATCACCCGTGAACCATCATCCTGATCTCTTGAGTTTATCTCTCCCCTAATTTTATCCTCCCTTCCTCCCCCTCTTTGCTGCTTGTTTTCGCTCTGTTGTCAGTTAGTTTTAACTTTTTTTTGTCCTTTTGTTTTCTCTATACTGGCCCATATCAATAAAACAGGTAACAAGTGCTAGAGAGGATGTGGAAAGGAACACTTTTACAACTGCTGGTGTGAATGCAAACTGGTCCAGCCACTAAGGTAAGCTGTGTGGAGGACCCTCAAGCTACTGAGAATGGAGCTACCATGTGATCCAGCAATCCCACTTTTGGGAATCTATCCAAAAGATATCAAAACACTGATCTGAAAAGACAACTGCACTGGGATATTTACTGCAGCACTATTTACAATAGCCAGGATTTGGAAACGACCCAAATGTGTATGACTTTTTTTTTCCTGATATCAGAATAAAGAGTTCAGGCTAACAGTGTCAAGTGTTTTCCCCTGCTCTGTGGTTTCAGAAAAAAAAAAAAAAAAAAAAAAAAAAAAAAAAAAAAAAAAAAAAAAAAAAAACCTAAAACAAACCTAATTCCATTCTGTTCACATAGCTTCTTTTTACTACATTTTTACTCACTGAATGAATACATAAACTTTGCTGATTTCTGGCCTTTGATCTCTAGAATGTGAACATACACAGTGGGACTAAGAGCTTCCAGAAAACAGGGTATAATCTGACAACTTTGCAGTTATTTGAGGAATGAGAAATGTGCTTCAAGACAAACTAACAGTAAATGAGATCTTCGTGATCCCAGCATTTATAATCCATAGTGGGTGGAGTTTCCTCACCAATTTTGTTTTTCTTTTGCTGGTTTATAATAAGTGTATAAGGTAACAATGACAGCGAAAAAACTATCAAGTGTAAACTGTACCTTCAGGTATTCCTGAACCACTTGCTCTGGAGTGTTCCCCAGGAATACAGAAAAGTCAAGGATGCCCCCGATTGTGCGGTAAGTGATTGCAGGGGCAGGCTGGAGAGTGACCTCTGAAAGGGTTAAAAATGAGAATTATTAGAATTTTGTGGTTGAAAACACATTCTTCTTTAGAATAGGAATACCTGAGCCATCACAAATCATTTCATTCTTATTTTGAAGAGATAAAATTCATACACATTACATTTGTTAGATGGTCACTGAAGTTTATGAATAAAACAATAAAAAATAAGTGATTTTTTTTAAAAAAAAGGACAAATTCTATTTTAGTTTGGCTATATGAAAATACAGATATCTTGGATTTGTGAGTGATTTCACCTGCAGGGAAAGTTTTTAAGATCTTATGAGTTTAACTACAATTAAGAAATAAAAATGAAATTAATGGTGCTACTTAGAGCACCATTAGTTCAGAAACTGGGGAAAGAACATTCTGAAATGGGGAAGATGTGAACTATGAGAACCAGCACACAAAGATGTCCATCATGGAGACTATTGTCTATAAGATTATGGAAAATTTACATCCAAAGAGAACCCTGAACAATTTTCAATAAAAACAGTGTTCAGCATAAAGTGGATGTGTAAACAGATGAACCAACTTTGCATTCCAGTTCGTATAGACCATTGTATGTTCAACCCACCGATCTCACCAGGAAAGTCATAGCTATAAAAGCAGCATCTCAAACCAAATTCCTGTCAACATGAAAAGGTGCTTCCTACCCATAGCATTGCTGTTCATCAGAAAAACCCCGAAAGAGGATCCGCTGGTGTCTTCAAGGCACAGGAAGAATGTGTGCGCTCCATAAAGGTTGCTCGACCCCTACCAGTAGAGAGGAAAAAAGAGCACCATGGGTTTAAAATATTTTCATCCACCCTACCACAAAAATCAAAACCACAGCAGGTGCTTGGCCAACACTTAATGTCATTTATTACTATCCAAAAACTACTGAAATGGCAATATCAGCTGGGAAGGGATAAACAAGATATGGTAGAGCTGCACAATGGAACACTACTAGCAATAAGAAAGAAAAAAAATGCTTGTACATGGTACAACATGAGCATACCTGATAAATGTCACATGCACTGGATAAAATAGCAGATATGAGATCATCTATTGCATAAGTGCATTTAAAAGAAACATTCAGAAAAGTCAAAGTTGTGGAGACAGAAAGTAGACTTGTGATTGTGTGGATCTGAGGTGGGCACTGGGAATAATTCTAAAAGGATATAAGAGAACTGATTTAATGATGAAATATACTAAAAATGGTAATTAAGAACTGAATTCAAAACATTGTTTAAATCCTTTAACTTTTGACAGTAACTGTGTCAAATCACTAACATCAAAACTAAACCTAGAAACCTCAGACTATGACAGCCACAGAAAATGACTTAGTTTAGTTATGTTATTATTAAAAAAAATAAAATAAAACTAGATGATAACAATGGTGTCCAACTCCATAGTTGTGCTGAAACTGAAGTGTATACTTAAAACAGGTAAATTTGACTGCATATACATTATACGTCAAGTACATGATTTTTAGATGATTGGAAAATACTAGTAATGCTACAAAACAAAAGGGGAGCTGAAGATGATGTGAGCAGAAGCAATTTTGAATTTCCTCTTTTTCCTGGACATTCTAATTTCCTATCATGAATATATAATATTTAAGCAGTAAAAATAAAATTTAAAAGTAAAGGAAAAGTAAAAGAAATCAAGCCTGTTACAAGGCTTTGGTGAATACTAACATACACAGTGATAATGCATAGAACTGTACATGTTGTCAGAATAGAAGATGCAGAGTTATACTATATATGAAGTTTTCTAGAAGCCGCTCTGCGATAGTGTCACAAATTTAACCTCTGACTTAAGCAATAGCACCAATGATGGTAAATGCCAGCAGATGTGGAGAAAGAGAATCAGCAGGATATGTAAAATAGGAAAGTCCCAAAGACCTATGCAAATTAGGCTGGGTTTAAAGGTTTCGGCATGAGTCCACATGCATCAACACAAACTAAATTATGAAAAGTCTTAAAAGGGTGTGGGAGGGGGAGAAGAAATGAGAGCAGGAAGGGAGGTGGGAAGGAAGGTTACTGATAATCTAATGGGTTAACCATCTAATTTGAGAATTTTGGCTGCATTAAGCCAAACTTAGTATGGTGGCCGCATCCTTCCATACTTGTCAAGCTCTTTGACCATGTCTTTTCGTGAATGTGCTGGCCATTGCTTTTCTCTCTTTGTCCAGCTCAGAAATTGTGCTCTTCCCAGTGCTTCAGAACCGGGGGGTTGGGCCAAGGGAACAGGAATCACACAACTTCAGGTCCACCCTCCCTTGCAAAGTACCCCAAGCTGCAGTTCTAGCAGAGATGGGAGAAACACCATCTTCACCCCCCAGGCCTCAGCACCTGCTCTGGAAAGCACTGCAAATCAGTGCTGACCTTGGCCCCCAGCCCTCAGCTGTGAGATCCGTGAGGAAACAAAGAAGCTTTTTCTTAGCAACTTAAAAGAAGACCCTGGGGTAGACAATGATGCAATATTAAATAAATAACTAAACAAATAAATAAACAAATAATGTTGATTACAAAAAAAAAGAGTCATTTTATGTCTGTTCAATTGACAGCGCTGGCTTATCTTTCTGTAAGCCTTCAAATATTTTTCTTTCACCTTCCCACTATTTTAACTGTATTTACAAAAGTAATTCCCAATGCTGGGTCTACAAAGAAGCATGAAAGAAATTCATCTTTGACCACTCACATTTACCACCTTAAATGTGCATGTGGTTCATGGGACAATTCTTGCTAACATCCTCATCCTGACAGTGGCCTGAGATTCTGCATTTCTAACAAGCTCCCAGGGGTTGCCAATGCTGCTTTCTTTGGAATACACTCCCAACTAGCCACAACCTAGTGCAACACTCAAGCTGCCCAAAGAGGCATTTTTTTCATTGATAAAGTCCTTCTGAGACCTGCCACGCTGACATCCTCCCTTAGACCTGTCTTGTTTACCAAAACCAGGCAGTTGTTGAGCACAAGTAGTTCCTAATATGTACCAGGTCATCCTGCAGTCGTTACATAGATCGCCCTTTCAAAGTGAGATGCTTTTAAAGATTGGCATAGAACCACATAGGCGTCTATAACCCTCAAGAAGCTAATATTCTCTGCCACAAACAGAGCCAAGCTGGACACAAGAGGACAGAGTTGGACGTGGAGGGACCATTCATGAGGCAGGGGCGTATTCTCTACCTTGAGCTCCAGGAAAAAAAAGGCTCACCTGAATCGGGGGGGCATCCTGGGTGAAGATGGGCCAGGTCTTCCAGTTCATGTCATGGAGGTATCGCCCGTGCACATGCTCTCCCAGCCCGTACACACTGGCACTGGGCAGCCGGAAAGACAGCTGCAGGAACTGCTCGGAGAACTGCAGGGGGCCGATGCTGGTGTCCAACCTGGGCCAGGGAGCAAGAGACGGGGTCACCCCGCAACCCTCTGTGCCAGGACACAGGCTGCACCCTCCCTGTTCACAATGAGAAGAGCTGCTTCAGGCATCCTCATCCACCTTCCTGCTGCCCGGGAAAGTCTTCTGATGGGGTCCCTGACTCCTCAACTCCTGAGTAGCTTCACCAAGGAGATGTGTGATACCAGACACTCAAATGAGATGACTGGGGAAACAGAGTAGCTGTGCCCTTGCATTTGCTGGGCATTTTACACATGATGCCAGGTGCTATTCTGAATGCTGGGGTGACCATGTTCCCCAGGTCCCGGGGATGCCAGGGCAGCCTCAATGGATGGGGGTAAACCAGCTTTCCCCTTGCTCCCTTGGACCAGGGCAGAGCAGTGCAGCTTAAACTCCAGTCCCTAGACAGCACCCTCGTCTGAACTCAGCCCCTGCTCTGCTGAACGAGGAGGCTGCTGGGAAGGAGGTAGAGCCAAGCAGCCGCTTTGAAAACCTTTAATGCAGAGGGCCCATGTGGGCATCTCTTCTTGGCTGTGGGAGCTGCTAGAGAGAGCTGCCAGGTGGACAGGAGGGGACCTTAGCAGCTGTACCCTATCAGCTCTCAAAGCTGCAACTCTTCACATCCTTGGTAGGTCACTGGAGCTCCCCCTTTCCCTCCATTCTGCAAGTACCCCCTCTCCCTCTACGCTGTTCATTAGAATAATTATTTTTTCTTTTTTGCTGCACCAAAGATTCGTCTGTTTGCATTTGTGGTGGTGGGTGGCCAGACACAGAACCAGTGAGAGAGATTCTGACCCAGTGAGTTCTTAGCGCCTTTGTCTAGTGACACAAATGCTTTACAAGTATTGATGGACATCATAACATCATAACGATCTCAGCACATCAGCAGTGGATATTTTCATTCCCTTCTACAGATTAAAAAAAAACTGAAACCGATGAGGTAAGCTACTTTGCCTCGTATCACGCAGCTAGCTGACTTGCTGGGACCCAGATTTGAATATTTGTCTTGCCAATATTCATCCTCACATTTTTCTCCAGTATAATTTAGGACTGAAGCTCAGACTGCTGTTAGGTGCGCCTTGACGCTCAGTTTCTCAGAAACATATAATTTAGAATGAGAAACAGAGAACTTGAGTTCACCTCAATGGTAAGCCAAAATAATAAAGTCCCTGTTCCATGACACACACGACCCACAGGAACATTTTTCTGACTTACAGACCAACTCATTATGTTAGTCTCCTTTGCACTGTGATCATGTCAGCTACACAGTGTTAATGATTTACAGGGAGAGTGCCTACATCATCTTATTTTTTCATGGTGATCGTGCAACTGTGGATTCAAAGACAAAAAGGGTGAAAAACTCACAAGACTCTGTTGTTGTTCGTCCTCACAACCCGGATACTGAAGGGTTTATGAATGACCTGCAAGTGATAGCTCAACTTGTCATATCTGACAGTCTCGTTCCGTGACTGCTTAAAATTTTCATGGGAAACTTCATAGCGCGGGTTATTGGCATCAGTGATCTGTGAGAAGAAAAACAGAAGGTTAATGTTCAGGTAGGACCATTTCCTTATGGTGATGGACAAGAGAGTTACAAAAGAGTTGCACTGTCAAAGAAGTCCCAGTGAGAATAGCTTTGAAGTTTCCACTCTTCAGCTTCTGATTTGTAAGAGGAGAGCACCCAGGAGATGTCCACCACCAAACAGAAATCAGCCCACTTATCCCATCCTGAGATCCACCCTGAGATTCTACACCTCTGCACAGTGCATAAAGGATGACCCAGTGTAGGATCTTCTTTTTAGGTGTATTCGGAGGCAACTGTCCAACCAACCTTAAAATGAAAACGATTGGCCGTCTGATATTCAGCTGTGAAGAGGCTGATGTTGATATCATTTCCAAACAGAGCTGGGCTTGGCAACTTGTTCAATTGGGCGATAAACCCTAGAAGGTGGGGAAGGCAAGGAGTGAGAAGGGAAATGAGTGAGAAAGAGGGACACATTTAGCCTATATTTTATAATTAACTTATCTGGACCATAAAGAGTTGATCCCTGGGGCAATATCAACACAGTACTCACCTGTGCTTCCATTTTCCTTGACATGGCTGACTTCATAGCCCCAGTTCCTAGGGAAGAAGCAACTGGGAGCTCTGATATTTTTGGCAGGTTTCCAGCAGCATTTATACATCCTTGTGCAGGCATCCTGGTAATAATGGTACAGAGTGAGCATTATAGAAACAAAGGAAGGGAAGTACATTTGTCTTATATTTATAACCAATTTTATTCTAAGAAGAATTTAGGATGGGTTATAATTATATTCAGGCATTTACTCATTCTTCCTTTATTCAAATCTATATCTAGTTTTCCAATATGTTTCTATTAGCTACCAGACAAGGAACTGATAATTCAGAAAAATCAGACACAGTTCTTGCCTTCAACAAACTTGTCAAAGGAACAGTGAAGACTAAACGCTGAACCAGTGAATGATGTCCTGAATGATCTCCACACCCATCTCCACACTAGTGAGAGCTCAGACACCAAGGACTACAACTCCCAGCATGCCAAGAACCTGATTTCCTGAATGAAGGACTGTTGGGAAGTAAAGGCAGAGTTGAGTAACCAGATAGAACTTGAAGACACTGTAAGTAGGCTATAGTCTCTTGCCCACTTGGCTCCAACTGCTGCAGCTAGCCATCTGCTAGCCAATTCTCCTTCCTCCTCCTCCTCTCTCCTCTTCCTTCTTCCTTATCTACCTCATCCTCCTTTCTCTTTCTCTTCTTCCCCTTTTCCATCTCCTTCCTCTTCCCTCCTCCTCCTACTTCTTTCACTCCCCCCCCCCTCCTAACTTCCCTTGTAAATACACTTAAAAATTCCTCTGTGTCTGTCTGTTTGGGGTCTTGTCCCAAATTCCTAAGTGCATAAGTGAGGACCCACAAACCAGGACACTCTCATTTCTGTTGTGGCCCACTCACAAACTCATAGTGATGCTGATAAAGTCAGACAGTTCAGTCTGATGAGATGAGTGCTCCATGAGTGTGCTCGGTCACAGTCAATCCTTGCACCTAGCCTAGACTGCCTCAACTCAGGTGGGGAGGGCTTCTGGGTGGGTGGTACCAGTCTTAAAGTACAAGAACCATAGAATGGCACTTCAGGCAGAGAAAGCAGAAATGGACATAGGCTCAAAAAATCCAAAAAACAAAAATAACACACAAGTTCTTTGTGCCCAATACACTGAGTAAGCAAATGGAGGCTGGGCAACCAGTATTCATGTCATGCATGAATCTTACGCTAGATCACACAAGTTGGACTTTCTCATGAGATGGGCCCTGGAAATGGAGGAAGAATGAAGAGAAAAATTGAGAAAATTAAAACTGAATTAGGGGAGAAGTTGGAAAAAAATAAAAGACAGTTGCTTCTTTGTCTTAAGTCATTTCAGCTCACAGAAGTTTTCACAGGCACAATCTGTTTCAGAGAAAACCTGTGTAGCTGAACTTGCTAGCTGGGGGGGTTGGGGGGGCAGGGAGGGGGTATCACGAAGTATATGTCCATACACTGAGGAAGTGAGAAGAGAGCTGGGGAGTCAGGAGGGGGGGGGGTCACTGCACCAACTAGTACCCCGCATTCTCTCCAGCAGTCTTTTCCCTCCCTCCTAGATACCTATCTAGAGATGTCTTTCCTAGGGGAAATGACAGAAAGCTATAATTAAGTTCAAAGGTGACAATAGAAAACACCTGAACATTCGAACCAGCACCATGACAGAAAGTACCAAACTTACTAAACAGAAAGTAGAAGAAACACTTAGAGAAAACCTATAAGCCTTTAAAGTAAATATAAGTATTATCTTCAGGGAGAGGCGCACCTCTGCTGCTTCTATTTTATTTTTTTCAGGTATTGAAACCATTTTTATTTACATTTTATATCACTGATATTAATTTGTGTTTTGCTATTGAATTTGTTTTTTGAACAATATAATGACTAAGTTTGACTTAATGAATGTCTGTAAATCCGAGCACAGTCATTAGCAAGTATCACACATTTTAAAGAAGTTGAATGCTATATCCTAGACACTGTCTTCTAGCCATATTTTATTATTTTAGAAATCAAATTAAAATGTACATAAAATACCCAAACATACAAATAAAAATGAAACTCCATGAAACGCAAGATCAGAACATGATGATGGCAAACAACACGGACATGTTGCTCTTATTTTTAAGAGCCACAATGAATCTTAAAAGCTAAGATATCAGGCGAGAAGATTTAACACTTCTTAATATTCGGACTGAACAGCCAAAAGAGAGGAATTAAATCAAGTGTAGGATGATTGCAGAGCCCAACACACTAGGACGAAGACTTGGAGGGAAGGTCGTGTCCTCAGGTGGAAGCAAAGGAAGAGAGAGGAGAGAAGGGAGGGGGGAGGAGGGGGAGGGGAGAGAGAGAGGGCAGTGAGGGCAGTGAGGGGACCCAGGTCCAGCAAAGGGAGTGACCTTCCCTCCAAGAAAGGAGGTAAGACCATCTGGTCTCACTTACATGTGGCTTCCAGGGCAAATAAGCAAAAAGACAAAGAAAAAAACTCAAACTTAATAAACTGATAACTGAACCAAAACATACAGCAAAGGAGAGGGAAGGAGGGAAGGAGGGAAGGAGGGTGAGTTGGGGAGGGGGATGAGCACAAAGTGAATAGGATGACAGTTCACAGGTGATATGGTGGTGAGAATAATTTGGGATACACAACAATGGATGTATATATATATATATATATATATATATATATATATGATAAATAAATACATGTTTTTTGAGACTAGGTCTCGCTATTTTTGCCCATGGAACCGCAGCTCACGTTGCCCAGGGTACCACAGACTCAAGCAATCCCCAGCCTCAGCTTCCCAGGTAGCTGGGATTACAGGCGCACAGCACCACACCCAGCTATTTTTTGGGGGACGAGGTCTCGTTACGTGCCCCCAGCAGGACTCGAACCGCGATCCCTGGCCCCAGTTGTGGCTTTCTAGGCTGCCACCTACAGGCATACACCACTATGCCCGGCTGATAAATAAAGACATTTTTTAAAATAAATGAGAGAAAAGCAAAATAAACTTCCAAAGAGTACAAGAACAATGACTGAGGAAAAGATATACTTCGTGAAAGACAAATCCAATACCCACAAACATCAACTCAAAACACGAACCGAACAGTTTGTCCAGGTTTTCCCAAGGTGCCAGGACACAGCACTGTCAGCACCCAGAGGGGAGACCCTGAGCTAAATGCCCTTGTTTCCAATGATCTGAAGTGCCCTGCTCAGCAGGATCAGGTATCAGCACATGCAGATGAATATGGAAATCCACTCGTGGAACTTCTGACTACAGTCCATGGGCTCAAGTAGTTCTTCCTATCATAATTCCATGCCGGTAATTACTATAGTGTCAGGATGTATTTTTACAGGAGTCAGAAAAGCAATGAATCTAAAGAAGACTCTTTGCAAGATCAAGGAAATACAAACACTTTACCAAGTCTAAGTTTAACATAAAGAGTCAAGTTAGAAACAAAAGCAGAGAATGACAATGAATACGTAGGCTCTTTTTAACATAAAGAAGAGTGATGGCAAAATTATTTGTACAAATGCCAGCTAATTAATGTGAAACTGTAACTTGAATCTTCAGACAGTAAAGTACATAACAATTAAAATTAGGCAAGAAGTGATAGAAAACCTGAAGTGAGCAGTAACTATGAAGACTCGTAAGAAGTAGTCAATGAACTGTCTCTAAAACATGATACCTTGGCAAGATGGTTTGGAGGGCAGAATATACTCATTTCCCATATATGTGTATAATATATGTATATATACATATATACACAATGCATTTCTACATGTATATGTGTGCTCACACATACATGCATATATGCATATATGCACATGTATACATATTTCATACACACATGAGTATATAGATAATTAGACTGATAAATATTTAAAAAGTAGAAAAAATGAAGAGTTTCTTGATTCATTTTATAAAACTGTAATAATTCTGGTAATGAAGTAGGCAAGGACAGTCCAAATAAAAAAGTAAGCAAAAAGTACATAGGCCAATTTCATTTAAAAAACATAGATGCCTAAGATTCTAATACAGTATTAACAATCTTAATCCATTAGGGTATTAAAAGAACTAATGTACTAGAGTCTGGTAAGGCTTTCTAAGCAAAAGTTGAATAGGTCAATGTTAAAAAGTCTTTTAATGACTCACAACATCAATGAAAGACAATCATCTCACATAAACAAAAACAAACTATTTTTAAAATATGAAGTTGTAAATTAGATGCCTTAAGTTTATAACACAAATTGTAAAATAATATATAATATATATGCATAATCAAATTTGTGTGAAAACAAACCAGAAATACACAAATATATATTCAAAATATGGAAATGTATGGAAAGCATAGAAAGACAAGATTAGGAGGTCACACACTATAGGAAAGGATTTGGAGGCAGAAGTAAGCAATATCAACAAAGATGCCCTTATTGTCTGCACATATCTATACTGTTGGAGTCTGATCTGTTAAATCCATGCATATTCAGTATGGATTATGTATGTAATAAGAAGAAAAAGACTATATTGCAACACAATACTGGGATAGGTGTAGTACATTCTATAAAACATCTGATGTATTTGCCTAGAAAACTACAATATGAATAGGGCATAAATAAATGTCTCATGCCTCCTATCAGTAAAGCAATAAACTATTAAATGTGTTCACAAATTCCCCAGAGAGATAATGAATAATCCTTTCTCATTCTCTTCAGTGAGGTAGTAATAGGCTTTAAGTCTATCTCTGCAACAGACTTGCCCCTATGAAACTGAGATAGGTAGAGTCTAAAAGGTCAGTTTCATGGTTTTAAATTGTTCCAAAGTCTATAGACCTCTATAAAAAAGTGTAGTGAGACACGAAATCCAGTTTATTCAGTAATAACACAGTCTATCCCAACATTCCTTTTTCTGTTTTAAACCACTCCCACTGTCCTAGACACCAAAACCTTTGAGATGTTATCTCCTTGCTTTCTGCCTGTTATTACTACAATAACACAGACCCTCATAAACTTCTGTCCAGACTATAACAACTGACTCATAACAAGCTACCCTATCTCTACTATTTCCTTAACATTTTGCTTGCTTTCTAATTTGTACTGTCCTTGCCTAGTTTGTATAAATATGGCTGTGTGTAGTATGTATACATGTATGTGTGCACACATGTATATACATGTGGTGATAATGCACTTGTGTGTATATGTATATATATACATATATGTATACATAAATATATATGGAATGAGTATATTCTATCCTCCAAACCATCTGGCCAAAGTCTCATGCTTTAGAGAAAGCATCTTGATTATGTTTTGAATTTTTCTAGCTACTGCTTATTTCAGGTTTTCTAACTACAGATAAACTGAGAGAATTAATAAGTTAATTCAGGAAGATAACCAATTACAAAATCAATATTCCAAAACACAAATTTTTAATCCAAAGGCCAACAATAGTTAGAAATTTTTAATTTAAATTTGAAGATAATGCTTAGGAAAAAAGCAACCATCAAGTAGAGAAGATCTGCAAACACTGCACCAAAAACTCCCAAAATAAAAATCCCAAAGTGGAGTGATTTATGATGTGCACAGATTAGAATACTTTTATAAAGATAATGATTTTCCCAAAATTAATCTGGAGATTTAATGTGATCACCACCAAGACTCTGGTAGGTTTCATGAGACTGACCGGCTAATTCTAAATTGTATTCAGAATCTACAGGATCAAGAAACAACTAGGACTTCTTGAAAAAAACATGTGAGTGATTTGGAAGACTTAAAAGAGCTAATACTTGCTGGGTCCTCCTCCTCTTCCCTGTACTCCAGCCCTATCTCCCTCACTTCCTTAGTGTTGCTTTTTTTGTTCCACAAATCAAGAAAGAAAGAATCTCAAGTAAGCTAGAGGCTCTAGTTCATTCCTCCCAGCCCCTCTCCCCACTTCATAAATCACTGCTTTGCAATAAAGCCCAGTAAGTCAACAGCCTGGAGCCCATTTCTCTGACCTCTGTCACCGTGTGGCCAGGCAAACAGGCTATTCTTTCTGATTCGGGGAGGTTCTGCGGGCACTCTGGGATAAATGGAGCACCTGTAGGGGAATTACAGGACAAAGGTGAACATTTATTCTCTGAGCCCATTCCAGATAGAAGCAACCAAGTGAAAGACTTCAACCAAGTACTTCACCAGCCCATGATCACTCACTGGCAGCTTCTGTCTACATTACATAGTGTTGAACACTCCAAGTATTTAACACATTCACCTTTTTGGATTTTGGTTTCTGTTGTTGTTGTTTTTGCTTTTTGTATTTTTATTGAACTATAACTTGCAGGTCATAAAATTCATCTTTTTAAATGCACAACTCAGTGGATTTTAGTATTTTACGAAGTTGTGTTCTGTATGAATTGGCATATGGCTTAGGATGAACACAGATGTGAAGATCGAGGTTTATGTTAAATAAAAGAAACTACTTATTCAGACACACTGAGTAGCAATCTCTTGGGACTTGTTACCCCAATGAAAGTTTTGCAGGGAAAAGACAGGGCTAGGCTAAAGAAAAAAAAGGCTCATATCAATGGTTTTCAAATCATCTCTCAAATCCATAATTATTCCTAGAAAATGTATTCATGTTTACTGTGGAAAGTGATTTTGAGAGGGTACGTAGGGTTCTTAGCACCTTTCCACTAAATGCCTAATCTCTGAGCTTTATCAAGCAGAACAAACATCAAGTCTAGTTCTAATTATAATTTCATATTATGTAGTATCTTGTTATTTAGAGCATATATGTGCATCGGGAGGCATTCTATTCAGGTGGTATCTATGAAGAAGTCATAGCAATTTCAATAAGAATCTGGACTGCTGGCTAATTATAATTATGAATTCAGGCCCTATTAGATAGCTCTTAGCAGCTCTGTAATCTAATTTCCCTCTCTATTCTGCAAGGTTGTTGTTCCCTTAACTGTTCTTTTTCCTTGACTCTGGATTGCAAGTCAGGCATTGGATACGCCTAATTTTACATCTTGCTAAAACTGCACCATACAGGATATGGGGACCCAACTACTACTAGCATTCAAGGCTTAGTTTCAGGGGGAAAATATTTTCAGAGCTGGACTTAAACTGGTTGTGGGAGTGGATTTTGAATAATGCAATGTGGTGGCATGTTGGAAAAGGCATCCAGAGGCAACTTCTTTGACAAGTCCTCCCACCCAGGCAGCAGCCATAAGCACCTCCTACAGGATACAGCACGAAGAGCAGCAAGAGGATGTCTATGACCAGCACAACCAGGATGAAGATGATCAGAAAAACTTCAAAGGCACTGAGCTTCCTCGCCATCTAGATGGACACAGAAAAAGGCCCAATGAATCCAACAGTATAGTTACCATGATGAGAATATACATTTGCTTGCACCGCAATTTGATTCCCAGCATTCCTCTTTCCAAAATCCAAAGCATACTGGTTCCCAGTTATTGGGTGAGTATTAACATTTCAGACTTAAAGAACTGGAGGGAGAAAGCGAGAAGTGGACCAGAAGACAGAAAAAGGAGAGCTGAGGGGCTGGGCTAGCTCATGGGGTGGCACTTTGTCCTTCACACCCTGGGCAGTAGAGGGGAGGTTACAACTGGAGTAAATAAACAGCAGAACCTGCACTGAGTCTTCTTGTCCAGGTCCTCATTCTGCTCATTCTAACTGCTCAGAAGGCACTAGACCAGCCACTAGCTGGTCCACGTCCGAACTCCTCACCACTGCACCCATGGGTGGACAGGAACTCATGCTCTTCCTCTCTTGCTGCATTTGTTCCTTGTCCCTTGATCACATTGGGTCCTCTGCTCCCTTCCTGTCTTCTTTATTCCCTTAGCTCTTCTGGGCTTGTGCCCCTAACTGAACACTAGATCTCACTAGACCTATCTGCAACTGCTCTTGCCTTCCATGCTTCCTTTGCTTCTCTCTGACTCTTTTCAGTAAAAACACACCAGCTTTCTGCTTTCAGGTGACCCAGTGAGCTGCCACAGGGCTCATCGTCCTCCAAAGAACTGGGGGCTGCATGTGCGCTCCCAATCTTAATGACAACTCTCATCTCTCGTGGCAGTTTCCTTCTCGTCCTTCTCGTCAACCATCCCAACCTCTGTCACCTACACTCTTCCTCTGAGCCAGGACCAGCTCCTATGGAAGACAAAATCACCGCTTTGGAGAAACTATTCATCTTTTATTCTCACCCCAAGCCTTTCTATAAAAATTATCCAGATCAAAGCAGATTCTTATCTTTCCCCCTCTCTTCTCAATGGAAATTCCCTTTCCTTTATTCTCTTTGAATTTCTCAAAAATGACATTTTGCCCACCAGCCTTCTTTCTGGCTGTATCATCCTCTCTCTGGACTTCCTGTATCTTCTCCATAGTATCTCCCAAGTTACTCGGGATGCTGGGGAGGGTTCTGTGCTCTCCAAGCACCAGTGTTATTTCTTCCTTCCCAGGTTTCCTAAAAAGCTAAATCCATACTTCCTGTTTCTTGCATCCCCTTGAAACTGCCCTGGCCAAGGTCCCCAGAGATTTAACTATGACATCTCTGAGCACCACCTTGGTTATCTACTGTCAACAGCCACTCCCTCCTCTTACACCTTCCACCTTTGGCTTCCTTCTTATCATTTTATCTCAATTTTCTCACCTGGACTTTTGGCTCCTTTTCAGTTTTCATCATAGTCCCTATTCCATTAAACATGGATTTCTCCCATAATCTCTTCATCAGCCTGGGACCCAAGCTCCTTGGTAATCCCCCACCGCCCTTGGAACCCTGCAGAAGATCTGCGTATATGGAGGTTTGATAGTGTACCCACAGATTACACAGCCATGTAAATGACTGACAAGTGCAAAAGATCTGAGGGGAAAATATCAAACTATGAGCATTGGTATCTGAAACTAAAATATTTGCTATTCTTTCATCATCACCTTCATACTGTCAATAAAATAGGAAGTGCTTTAGCAACAAAAATAATAATAATAATAATTGAGCTCCATCCAATCTGCATTTCTAACCCAGAGATTTAAATCCATGTATCCAAAAGTCTGTCAGATGTCTCTGTCACAGAACTCACCAAACTGAACATGTTTAAACATGAAAACATCTCTCCCCATACCTGGCCCCAACCTCTGCCAATTCTGACAAACTGGCTGTTTCTCGTATAATAACTTGAGAAACAGAATCATAAAAGCTGTCTCTTTCTGTGAGTTCTTACAGGCAACACCCAGACAGTGAGGTTACTTTTCAAATGTGGCTCAAGTCTGTTCCTTTCTCTCCATCTGCCCCAGAGACACTTTAGCAGCCACGGGTCTGGCCTGAACTCTGACCACAGCTCCCCTAGGGCTCACGGCTTTGATGCTTTCTGCTCGTGAGATCACAGAGCACAAGCTGCACCCAGACTGCCTGGTGAGCCATCATTCCCCCCACCCATTGTCACCTCCTCTCCAGATAAAACAGAAATAATAGAAATTCTTCAGCTTCATAGTCAGTCATGTTTGGGTTTTTTTTTTTTTGGGGGGGGGAAGGGGGGTCTGTTTTTTCTTCATCTACTTTTTTTTAAATTGAAACATTACATTCTACCACCAAACATGTTCCAGGGACACATCCCAAACCACTGCCCCCTTTCCCAATTTACTCCGCCCCTTCCCCCTGCCCTTGTGATAATCAATATACACAGCTACCCCTCCTGATTTTTCCCATGTGCCATACATACCAAACTAATCCTTATGCAATGACTGTTAATGGACCGCCTGTCTCTGTCTGTCTCTTCTTCCTCCCCTCCCTCTCTTACTTCATTTCCTCTCTAACTTGCCATTTACCCAAATCCTTGCTCAGTGCCGTGATCACTTCTACAAGCATTTTCCAATTCAAATAGTCTCACTTCTTCACATAGGCAGTTTTTAGGTCCATGTTTAATAAGTGCAGAAAAGAATCACCTTAACTGTGGGCTGGAGGTGAGACACAGGGGTCTATTTGCCCACCAGACATTTAGAATTGGGGTTTGAGATTGAAGCTGGGGTTTATGAGTTACTTTTCCTGTTAGCCTAAGTCTGCCAGGTATCTCTCCAAGAGTCTAAAATATTCCACAGCTTCCTCTCATCTCCTTAAATCACATAAAATTCCTTCATCAAAATCGATCAGGTGAGCATCACAAGTCCCATTTTATCAACGAATGCTATGAATTTTGTCTAGCCATGAGCAAAGCAATGGGATTGAGTCCAAGAGGCAATTCTTGAACTAGCACTGGTAGAGTCTCTCTTTGCTGTGTCTCCTGGGCCAGACCAAGAGGCTAAATCCCAATGGTAGAATTTCAGGCAGTGAAGGGGGGGGGCGGTTCTTGCCCCATCACCAACAACACCTCATTCAGGTCTTCTCCTTGAAGCCCATACTGTACTGCTTCTCTCCAGCAGATTTTTCTCTCCAACATCTACAAACCAGTTTCCTCTCCCCTGCTTGCTAGTCCCAGGGACATAGGCTTTGCACCTTTGACTTGGGAAGTTCAGAGCATTCTGGACCACCCTTTCCCCACCAGGCATCTTCCTGAAACTAGTCATCCAGAGAGGAAAAGTGAAGAGTCCTGAAAGTGGACCCCTTCCCTACTGAGGAACCCCCCAGCTCAAAGTGTTTTTCTGACTCAAACCACATTTCAGAATGATTAAAATCCAGGTTATAATTCAAACACCTGAATGTTTTTATAACTTCTCTACCCAGGGAGACACATCCACCTTCCTCTGGACCAAGGCTTCTCTACCCAGGGAGACACATCCACTCTTCCAAGGCCACTATTTGCAAGCTTCCACAAGACTCCCTGCTGTGTATGCTTTTTCGGTTTCTCACAGCCAGAGACGATTGTCTCACACAACAACTTCCTCATTTCCCTCCATGCCACCCCCCCAACACACACACACACACACACACATCTCTTCTATCAGCTGCAACTCCCCTCATGATCTTACCCCAACTCCTTATCCGCTGAGGGAAGAAGGAAAGTGCCGGGTCCAGAAGAATAGTAGGAGTCCACTTAGCAGAGGAGATGAGACCTTTGCCAGAAGCAAAGGATATGCCACATTCCAAGTCCCACCTGTGTGGGGTGAAGAACTCACCTCATAGCTTTTTATTGTCTGTGTTTGTGCCTCTGCAGTTCTCCAGAAGCACTGAGCAAAGGTAGCTGGGTTGCTGTTACCAACCTGTCCAGATCGATTTATTGCCCGGGAAAGCTGGTGGCAATGGGAGGAGGTAAGCCATAAAAGGGGCCTTGATTTGCCTGACATGGAGAAAGTCCCAGTCTAATAAAAGGGGAAGGTGAGGTTGCAGTCTGGCACTTGCTATTCTACCTCTGTTTTCCTGTTCGTATCCAATTACATCACCCTGTGTTAGACTGGTCCATACTCATGACTTAAGGAACTCAAGAACTAGGATCTTATCCACTTCCACTATTCTATCTCTTCTGCTTCACGCTTTTTCCAATGTCCAGCAATATTTTGAAGTCTATGCTATTTGCTGAATAAGTAAATGGAATTAGTGAGTGAAAGAATGAATAGTTCCTGGTTCATGATCACACGGTCCTTTCTCCAAGTTCTCCTGATCTAACTCAGCTTTCAATGAATTTAAGTCAGCCTTCCCCAAATCAAATAAAATTCAAATGAAATACATCTCAAAATGACTGTCCATTAAATGAGAGAAGTGCGATTGAACTAGATATTATCTCACTTTGCAGTGGGAAGTCACCTCTGGGTATTTGATCGCTTGGCATCTTTAGAAAATGCTGCTACTTCAGGATCTCCCTGCCCTGAGACTCTGCCTCCTAAGGAAGGACCTAGAAATGCTCTTTCAGCCCCCATGCCAGACGAGGCAGAGGTGAGTGGGGTGGGCTCAGTCAGGGATGTGGACTGTGTTCCAGGAGAGTGGAGAGAAGGGGAAAGTGTCATGTGTCAGCCAGAGTTGTGGAGGGCTCACTTCAGAGCAGCAGGGATGGGGGGGCGGGGCTTAGTGGAATACTTGCAGAGTATGGTGGGGGTGTTCAATCTACCAGGCACATACTAAGGGGAGTGGCAGGGAAATCACACATGGGTAATTGTGGGAGAGCATGGTCCTTGTTCAAATTTCAGTGAGTCACTAACAGCATTTACATTTTTCTTCTTACACTAGTGAAAGGGGGTTCTTTTTAGCAGAAATATAATTTACACAAGACATTGACCCTTCAAAAGTATACAATTCAGTGGATTTTGGTACAGTCATGAGGTAGTGCAACCCTCACCACCCTCTTGGCCTAACAAAAGTCTCACCATCCCCAAGAAGTCACACATGCATTCGGGATCACTCTCCATTCCCTGTCCCCCTGCAACCCCCCAGCTTTCCCATTCTGAACATTTCCTATAAAGGGGATCATGGAAAACATGGCCATTGGTGCCTGGCTCCTTCCATTTGGCATCATGGCCACGTGGAGCCATGTCATGTGGACACCCCTGTGCATGAGTGCACGGTGGCCACTAGGTGGACAGAGCTACTGTTTATTCCTCTGTGGATGCACATTGGGTTGTTGCCACTTTGGGCTGTGATGAGCAATGCTGCTGGTCTGCTCACATGGGCATGTAGCTTAAGTTCTCTGGGGGCTGTATTTAAGGTTGGAATTACTGAGTCAAATGGTAACTCTGTCTTTACTATCTGAAGCACTGCAGAACTGTTGCCCAAAGTGGTGGAAGCATTTTACCTCCCTGTGTTCCTTACAGGCTACTGGGTATCTGGTATAAAGTTGTATAGAGGAGGGTATCCCACATTTTGATAGCACCTAATATCCACTACTAATATAGGACCTATGTGTTTCATGTTGGCTCTAAATGCTTAGTAATGGCAAGCATACACACACACACACACACACACGCACACACACGACTTGTCTTTTTGAACTCCTGGAGTGACATATCCACCTTATCTCTCACTCCAGTACAAGACAGGCTTTGTTAAAGGGAAAATGAATGGATCTCATTTCGGACTGGGACAGTTTGACCACTCATCAAAAAAGGAGATTTATCATTACACAAGATCTTTCTAACCTTTGTTTGAGAGTTAACTCCCTACACCCACATGCTCAATTCATGACATCATTCTTGTCACAGTGCTAACAGTTTCATAAAGGCAGAATATAGCTAATGTCACCATCTCTACTCGTCCACAAGCAACCGGAGAACTTTGGGTCATGACTGTGCTGATCAATGGAAAAACCATGGACATTTTGAAGGGACGAGACAAATATGTTGTCCAGAATCTTCCCGTTGTTCATGAATAAGAAGGTGAAGGTGGGGAAGTTGGCTAGGGGGAGACTTCCACCTGAAATGCTCAAATCAAGCAGAGGGCTGGAAGTGCCAGGTCAGAAATCAATCAGGTCAGAGGCAGGATCTTAACTCACAGAGCACCATCCTCCAAGGTCACATGCAAGTCTCTCAAGAAGGTCACCCCATGACAAGAAGGAAAGGTCGGTGATCATAGGCCACATCTGCCAAGGTCAGCACTACCTACTACACAGGTTTTAATGCTAATAACTGCAATAATAAGGCAGCTTTTAATAAGAAAAGCAATGGATGCCCCTCTTTCCTTGAAAGGGTTTTTAGTTTACTTTGTTACACCAATGAAGAGAGAAAGTGAAATGATGTGATCTAGAGAAGACAGTATGTCGAAAAGACCCCAGCCTTGGCCCTACTCACCGGTCAGGGGGTGGGAGAGCAGTGATGCCACTACAAGGGGGCTCCTCTCGTGTGACCACAGTGAATGTGCTTCCATGGGAACTGGTTCTCAGAATGAGTTCTAGGGACCACCCTCTGGGAGGTTCTTGAGAGCTTTACAGGCTTATAAGGAAAACTGTTGTCATAAAAGCACTAAGAAAATGTTTTCCCTTCTAGAATTTCCCAGTGTCTAATAATATGTGATATCTAAAAAGACTGAACAGAGAAACAGATGAGAAATCAAGCTTTTCCCAATTAAACTAGATCTTAGAAACTTGCACAAATGTGACTGTTCCAATGCATTTGCTTTTGGAAAATGCAGCTATTTTAATTTCAATATGCTAGATAGCAATAGACATTAACTCTGTGTACGAAATATTTCCGTGACCTTAATATTATAAGCATGTAAAGAAGTCCTGGGATCAAAACAGTTGAGGACAACTAAGCTGGTGTATTGATTTTCAAACTTTTACATATATGTAATATGTGATCTCTATAAGGATATATATGTATGAAATATATATATACACCACTTGAATAAAAAAGAACATATATATATTAGTATATATTAAATCTATGTGTATCTGTATCTATTTCAGATCCTTTACTCAAAGAAACAAAGCAAAAGAAGAAGCAAAACCAAGTCAAACCAAACTTGAGTCCTGATAGCAACAATGAGGTTGCCAGAAGGAGAGAGGCTGCCAAAGTTTGGGGGTGGGGGGAGCAAAAGGCGGGTGGGGGGAGTCTCAAGATCCACGGAGGATTATTGGTGGCCTGTGGCAGATGTGGTGTGGTAACATGCATTTGAAGAATTGTGAGCTTACACTCCCAAAACATATAGAGTGCTATAAGCTTGATCAAATAATAAAAAGAGTAAATAAAAATATTTTCAGAAAAAAATCAAAAGAAGCACAACTCTTTATTTCAATAGGATTCCAGTAGGTAAGTAAGTGAATGACTAGAGCCAGGCTGTGCCACTCTGGGCTATAGTTTGGAAACAACAGCTTTAGTCAGACACAAGCATTTTGAAGACAGCGAGTGCCTTATCCAGGCACTTAGCCAAGTCTCCTGGCCCTAAAGGTGGCTTCTGAGCTTTCCTCCCTCATGAAAGCGGAATAAATGCCCGGGCAAGTGAACCTGAATCCTGTGATGGGGTGAGGCAGGGTGCGTCTCACGCTAGGACATGAACAGCTCCATTCCAGAGAGAAATGAGGAAACCACAGACCCAGCTCTTCACAGGCCCCCTTTCCTCCTTGTCTCGACTGAGGTCTTTGTGTCCAGATGGAAAGGGCTGAGGTCTTCGTGTCCAGATGGAAAGGGCTGCCTAGAAGTCGAAAGGACAAGTGGATCCAAGAGAACTAAGAAAACTCAGTGTGAAGACTTGAGAACTCTTGCAGGTGCACAGGGTCTCAGTGGTTGAGTTCAAGTCGGGGGCATTGATGTGCCTGAATCTAGGGGTTCCCAGATCTCCAAGGGAATGACTTAGGAAATCCATGATGGTAGATGGGAAATATGTATTTGTTTACTAATTTCTAGCTGAAATTAGCATTTTCTTCAATCATGCTTGTAGATAACCTCACAACAGCTTTAGCAGCAAATATGAGTTCTTCAAACATAGAATCACAGATACTTCCTATCACATTGTGAGATGGCAGTAGCTATTTCAAAACACTGTATATGCTGGTAATGACACTGAAGTTGTGACCTTATTATCTCTACTGCTAGATACCATGATTTAAGGTGATTATTAAAATTACCTCGAGTTCATTTTTAAAGTATCCTCCTCAGTGTACTGTAATATATAGTAGGACTCCTTTAAGATAATAAGTATTTTGAGAATGCCTTTCTTAGGAGCACAGGACTGACTGTTGGCCCATGACACTACAAATGTGGGAAACTCCTTCACTCAGGGACTTGGCAATCAGGTTTCTCCAGCCCGTGAAAATTCTCTTTGAGCATTCTATGACCAACAGAGCCAAATTCCATCAATAAGTTCTTGACGATGACAGAAAATATTTCTCATGTATCTAGTGAAGACACTTCTTCCCGCCAGCTTTCCTGGGCTGATCAGAGGCAGGAGCAAGTGGCCCATCATGTCAATCAAGGGGATACAAGGGGAAAGGGTTATTCTTTCCTGCCTCCCTAGCTGCAGAGTTAGCTCAAGTCCTCATACAATGGCCCTTATGTTGATCATTAGAACATAAATTCAATGAAACACTATTATTTTTTAAAACTCTGTACAGACATAAAAGAGTATGCAGGCAGAATCTGGCTTCCTGATGTTTAAAAGAAGAAAAAAAAAAGATACACGAAAGTAAACACATTAGTTTTCAACATGTACACTTTCAAGCAATAGTAAAAGTAAGCATCCATGTTGAACATTTACATGGAATTTCCTCATCTCAGATCTCAACTATCTAGTGTTTGAAACACTACCGTTGCCAATTGTATTGCTGCCAGAACTGATGTTTTATCAAACAGAGCAACTGTTAGGGTTAAAATAACACTAATTCAAGTACATGTTTTTGCAAATCTAAATCTTTAGAAAAATCCACATCACAGGTGTACGGTAAAGGGTGGATAATCCATTGGTGGGGCAGATGGTGGGAATCTGGCACCAAGGAGAACAAGACCAATGTACAAAGACCTGCTGATGAAGTCTCAATCCCAAAGGAAATTCCATGGTCAAAATGCCACAACATTCGAAGTCTCTTGTAAATGTTTGTGTTTTATTTTTCTCTGGTATCTTAACCATGTACACTTGTGTGAGCGGCCATTATATACATGAGGCACAGTGTTTGAGAAATAAGCTTTACACATTTTGTAGCACACCTCAGCAAATATGTTACTTTCAATGTTCAAACTCCTTCCTTCACTTTTGCCTGCTTCAATCTCATCTTCATCCCTATTCCTACTGGTGAGTTTCTCCTAAGACCTCTTTTGGCTTTCAGATTAGTTGACTCTTCTTTCTGCCTCTCCATGAGGCTAATCTTCCTGATTATCTTCATCATTGTCATGACCCCTGGTAGCCTCTTGTGTTCCAGCTCTTCATTCTTGCTTCCCTTTCCTTGCCTGTATCATTATCCTAGCATACTGCCACCCTCCCCTCACAGTCGACTTGCCATGTTCTTTCTGGATATTTTCTTGAGGTGTTAACTCCAAGGCCTGGAGCTGTCCTGGCCAGGTATTTCCTGAGCATTTTGGACAGTGGGGTCCCTTCTACCCCCTGACTATACACATACCTCATGTTTGTGCATCTGCAGTAAATGTGGGTACCCAGTCAGTCCCTCAGAAACATTAAGGTAACCCACAGACTCCCACAGATTACCAAGTGCCTAGTCTACAGGTTAAAATACAGACTGGAAAAAAATCAATAAAATCAAGAGAGTATTTTCCCCACATGGGGCAAGGATGAATCGAAACACAGTAATTTCATGAGTATGAAAGACAAATGTTTTCGAAGCCGAGCACAGTCAGGATCTTGTGAAAATTCACGAGGTGCTCCACGTCAAGGAAATGAAATCGTGCAGGACGACTCTGTGGGCGACCACGTTAACGCTTAGCACCTGTAGAGAACCAAAGCCAGAATATTGAGCGTGAAGTCACTGAGATGCGCCGCACCAACAAGTCAGTTCCGAGTCAGCAGTCTATGCAAACGTAGGTTCCTCACAATTCAAGGCCTAGCTGCCAGGAGGGTGCCCCTAAATTTCTTAGGATAGGCAGGTGGCTCCACAGCTGGGGAAATACAACAGACCCCTCTACCCCCAATAAAACCTATGTAACCTGCCGAGAAACGACTAGATAAACAAGAAGCAGAAAATGGCCTCGTTTCCGTTCCTCAGAGCCCTCCTTCCGCTTCCTCCTCCCATTTCATCAATCCACTATGAAGACTGCACCCCGTATTTCAACAGCAACAGCAGGGGCAGGGACCATGAAGAGCCCCAGATAAAGCTGGGGCCATCAGCTGACAGGGAAAACACACTATGAGGAAAGAAGTGAAAAATACAAAACTGACAGAAAACGTTTGTAAGCAAGATAGATGATGAAAGAACAGCAGTGAAGAAGTAAGCACAAGAGCAAGCATTCAGCGCAGACTTTCCAGTCAGTTTCGATTTCTGAGCCACCACCCTGAGGTAACCCCAAGGTGCAATTGCAGTCATGAAATCAGAATGTGTGGCTTTTGGTGGCCTCAGGGTCACCATGAGCTCAGACATTCCCCACCACAGGTAGGTCCTGAGCTGCGAGAACTTCACACTATTGCTGGCTGACTGGTGGGTGGATGGCAAAACACTGGAGGTTTATTTCGGAGAGGAATATGAATTCTGGTGGGCAGCAAGACTCAGAAAGACCTAGGGTGGAAACCTGTTGTAGAAAAGCAGTTCAGTGTTTTGGAGAAAAGTCCATAGATAGCAGTGGGAGGATTTTACAAAATGATGTCTCACCGGCACCTCTGAGAGTACAGAGGAGATGTCACAACCAATTCCTGCCATGTATTTTTCTTTTAAATAATAGATAAAATGTCCACAAGATTTAAAAATTAAAATCATGACATAATTTAAAATGGGAATATTTTAAAAGTTAAAATTAAATTTGAGATGATTCAAAAATTAAATAAACTTAAGAACTGAAACATTAATTAAAAACAAATAAAATAAAAACAGATAATTTTAAATAGCAAAAGGATGATGCAAATTAGTTAAAATGCTTGTGCTATTTCTTCATATCCAGAGTTTACTTCTTCTAAACAACTCTGATGCCAATTTATCAATACCCATGTCTCTCCACCCAACTTTTTCCTCTGTATTATCACTAACCTATTAAAATGATAAAAACGTATATCTTAAAGGGCTTTTGCAAAGCTTTCTATATATTTAACACAGATGTTTCAAGTGACAGGAAAGCATCATAGTCAATGTTTGTAATCCTTTTGTCTTGTGGCACAGAAAATAATAGGACAATTTTTAACTTGGGGCATCTTATATTTGACAAGATATGGAAGTTCCAGCTGTTTGGAAAGGAGCTCGCCAAAGCAGCGGTAAGGATGCAAAGACAAAGACTTACATGGCAAAAAGGATTCAGACCCTCTACTGCAAAAGCTGACAAACCTTGACCTTTTCCCTTCATCTCCACACTGGCCTCTGCTGACACACCCAAGACAGAGGGAGTAGGAGAGGACATGGCTTGGAAAGGGCACAGACAGAAACAGCACAGACATCTGGGGGTTGAGAGATACCACGCAGGCATTTCACAGATCACAAACCTGTGAGGTAGCGCTGTAGGTGACCTGGGGTATAATATTGCCACTGCTCACGGTCATGTTCACGATGGGGGTAGAGGCACTGACCACTCCCCAGATGTCAATGTACCCCAGAATCAAGGGCTGTGCATAGCTGATGTAGTTGTTGAGGATTACATGGCTCCTCATGGTATTCTGTCAATGGGAGATACAAGAAATCAGAGAGAGGACAACAGCAACATTCGCTCCAATTTTTCCCAACTTCTCTTTGGGCATAAATGCGGATCATGAAGGACCACAACCTCTATCGCAATCTTGTGTCACCAGACAGCAGAGACCAGGGCTCTAGCGCTCCCTCTCTCCTGTCGCCAACAATCCTCCCACAAAGGGTTCTAGAATGGCCCTGAACTCTAAGAAGACAAAAGTCTCAGGTATCAGGGCTCCCGTAACCAACACATGGAGGAGCACAAAACATGCAGGAGATAGGTTTGGATAACACAGACACGGTCCATCTGCATTGAGTTAGAATACATTACTGGGGAGACACGAGTAGGTTTAACCACAGAACATTTCCTGGGAGATAACTCAATCTCTCTGAAGTCTAGAGGAAGAAAAGGATGCAGACTAGCGAGACAGGCTGTCATTGCGTTCTAGGTGGTGTTTTATAGGCTTATAATGTCCAGGTCCCCCACTGAGCCAATGGAAGCCCATTCTCCCTTCAGAGTATGGGTCCCACTCACCTTGCTGACAGTGAAGTTGGCCAGGTAATAGAGTCCTTTTTCATAGGTATCTGTAAACAAATAGTACGGTTAGCACGACTGAGAGGCAGATCCTAGAATTGCAACAACTTACTTGTCTTGACTGACAAAGTAGGGATGACTTTTGTTCTTTTCATTTTTACTCTTTGTAGAGTTCCATGTGGTAAGACTTAGTCAGACTCTGGCCTCAAACTCAGTTTGAAAATGTTTCACATGAGTGTGGATAGTTTCATGTGTTGATAGAGTCACCTCATAAAGTGTGGTTTCCTAACACCGTCTTACTTCTTTCTTGTCTCTACTACGGCCAGCATCTCATCACCTCAGAATTTCCAGACTCCTCTTGCGAGAGGCAGATAAGTAGACATGTGTGTGCACACACCCCCTGGGACACCACATCACAAACACCAAGACTGCCATCTTGGCTAGATTATCTTGATGGATATCAAGCAGCTCTTTAAAATATCCAGGGAACAAAGAAAATACTTCTTCGTTCTTTATTTATGCCACAGGTCCAGGGAACAGGAAAGGTAGACCAAGGTATCCCCACTCTACACCCCACCCTTGGCACTTTCCTTGTGTATACACCCTTGTGTACACACCTTCCCCAGGTTCTAGATTCTTCCTAATTTGCTTACCACTCAACCAGGAGGCATTGGTTATCCTAGAACTGTGCTGCCTAGGATAACAGCCCCTCACAGAAAGCAAATGAACTTAAATTCATTAAAATGAAATAAAATGAAAACTTCAGTTGCATGTGTTACACTTCATGTGCTCAACGACCTCCTACGCCTATGGCTACCCTAGTAGAAGACAGATGGAGAATATTCCCATCACTGCAGAAAGTCCTACTGGACACCGCATGTGTCAGAATATCTAACAATGTAAGGACCGTCCTCCTGTGAGTTTACCAATTCCTGCACACGCCTAACAGATCATGCCCTCAAAGAAAGAACAGCACTGACATGACACTGTCTCTCTTGCACGGACAGCGGACTGTGGCAGTGGGGAGCATGCCTGGAACATAAAGGGCACAGGTACATCTCAGCAGGCTATGATGAGACTTGCCCGCCCACCTCCATGTGTCTCCCTCCCACAGTGAATTAGGGCAGTTGGATGAAGGTGGGAGATTCCGATTGAAGTTCATTTCCATGTAGGAGTCTGCACAGCATGTATTCAACACTTACGAGTAAAAAAAGAAAAAGTGGTGAATGAGATATTTAAAAATGCAGCTGCCCTCACATGGACAAGGAGAAATCAGATCAATCAGCGACACATGACATGATGTGGATCCTGGCCACGTACTCACCCTTGCTCTTCCCATCGTCCCAGAAGAGGGAGCCTTGAGCATTTCCCTCGTCATCCAAGGCAACCTTGAAGCCAAAGTAATTCTGACGGCTGCAGTGAGGCAAGAGAGAGGTATTAGCAATACCCAAAGCCAGGGCCACAGACCAAGGGTTTTCATGAGAATGGAAAGGAACATGTTTGTGATGTAGAGATAGTACTATGCAGAACAGCTAGGGACCAGCTCTAGTTCTAGCTCCATTAGCTCATCACTTCTGGTCAAGAAGGAATCCAAGGGAATTTCCCTCTTAAGTGCTACAAGCCTGCCCAAGCTCTTCAAGCGCTGCTAGAAGCTACCAGCCAACATGTGGGGCTGTTTCTTCCCACTGCAAGGAGGACCTGACGCTGTCACCTTTCTTCTTTCATGACCTAATTTCCTAAGCACAGCCCAGTGATCTCTGTTTACAGATGTCCTAAGATCCTAAGGTCTTCAGTATCCAGCGGAATTTTTAGAACCAATTAAGTAGAGACTTTAAGCACTTTAGTTGGATCTCAAATAGACATGGATCTTCATTCCTGCTCAGCTAAGGAGGTGACTCCAAGTTCATTGTTTTGTCTCTTGAAGCCTCTCTTTGCTCATCTGGAAAAAATGGGCTTAATTCCAATCTCCCTGCAAAGATAAGGTTTCTTTCTTTTTTCCTTTTGTTAAGAAAAAATAATTTCCAAGTAGAAACCTTCATTTTAACCTAGTTCTCAGCTCCAGGGAAGTAGTACGAACATATAGACATACAGCTAAATGTAAAAGTCTTGCACAGGAGGACTCAACCTCAGGCGTGGTGGCGATAAGCTTCACACAATGATCTGGTACAGTTTTCTTTGCCAGGAGGCAGCTAAGCCAGGGAGTTTTCTAGAACCAGAGACCCTTATGGTTGTACCAGTTTTACTTCCCACTTCATATCCCATCTACCATCTTATCCACTCAGAGCTAAGCGGGTAGTAATCACTGTACAAAGAGCACAGCACCTGGAAAAAATTCAAGTGCCCAGAAGCAAACAAGCCATCAAAATGTCTGGCAGATTCCCTTGCAGGCCTGAGGCTGCCACCTGCAAGCTGTGGGTCTGATCAGGACCTTAGCTCACAGGCACCTGAGGGGGAAACCCGGGCAGCCATTCACCTGAAGTAGGTGTTCTGTGCGGGCTGTTGCCAGGGCAGGATGTAGCCCCCACGGACATGAAGATTAATGTGGTCCAGAGGTGCATTCAAGGTCGTCCACTGTTGCCGTGCGTTGATGGTCACCCCCTGTGGGTGCAAGGAGATAGGAGAGGGTGAGGGAGAGAGCAGACCTCCATTCAGCAGATCTCGTCCCTCTTCCACATGCCAGTCTGCTCATGAGCCGTCAGCTCACACCCATGATTGCACCTTTGCTCACCCAGGCACCATGGGGGATCCTGCATGGTTCTAGAACTCCAGGCCAGCACCCCTTGTTCTGAGGCCTCAGGCAGGGTGTACCCCAAGAGACCATGTGTGACGTCACCCTGCCTTCCCTGAACCTTCACCCTGCCTTCCCTGAACCTTCACCCTGCCTTCCCTGAACCTCCTGCTTCTGCTGGAGGCAGCTGGCTGAGGCTCTTATGCTTTCCAGTCGGCTCCTGATACACACCCCACAGACGCTCCTATGTTTTTCTCTTGCACATCACCCTGCACTCCCCACTGAATACCTCTGATTCCCACTTGCCAGCAAAGAGTCAAGTGGGCCGACTTACTTTATAAACCCTTACCTTTAACATACGCTGCCCTGCTTTGGGTTTGGCATCCTTACCCTGCCTCCTGGGCAACAGAAGTGCCCTCACCCCAAGCATAGACCCCAATTGCCAAGAATTCCCTTCCACCTGTTCTCAAGCCAAAACTGGGCTACTCCATTTGCACTATGGACATGGGGAAACTGTCCTGTGCTTTCGAGATGTTTCCCGGAATCTGTCCCCGACCACCACAGTGTGACAACCAAAAACATCCTAGACCTTGACAGGGGACCCCGGGTAATCAAAACCCTGCCATTTAAAAAACAGTATCATATTAGCAGAAACAAGTCATAAAGAAAAAGACAGAAACCAAATGGTTTCACTAATATATGGGATATAGTGGAAAAAAAATAAACAAAAGCCTTGAGGAAAAGTCAAAACAAGCTAAGTACCAAACTGAAGCACACAACTTTGAGCAGGAGGGAAAGGGAGGGAAGGGAGGGGAGGGGGGGGCAAATCCTTGAGATTACAATGTTGTGAAATTTATATATAAATTTAAAAAATTAAAAAAAATTTTTCCATTAAAAAAAGAACAATACCTTAGAGGCGCGGAGCCTAGCTCCCTTCACTCATCTCCACTTCTGGTTCCCGAAGCTCTATTTGCACAGATTCAATCCTAGCAAAAGCGCAGGGGGAGGTGGTAGAAGGGAGCCCAGGACCCAGTGTCCATATTTTCAGGAGCAGACTCAGCTTCACGAACCAGCCTCAGAACTCCACGTTCTACAGGACTTGGTACAAACACCAGCCCATATCTTTAGGCATTTTCAATTTTCTCACTGATATCTTGAGAAAGTTGGGTTATATGAGCTCTAATAACATTTCACTCCAATATCTTAAGAATAGTGGACATTTTTCCCATTGTTATGCTGCCTTCCAGAGAAATTTGATCTATGCCAAGGTGTCAGGGTTATTTTCCTACCGCCTGCTTTATTTCTCTCCTTTTCCTTCTACAACACATTACAGCTAAGAAAGACATGACTTTAATCTTTACAAGATTGCACTTCTAGTACCTAGTGAGTCACACATTTGTCTTTAAGTAGTTTCTGGCCAGGCTAGCCTGACAAATTCCTGTTAAAATTCCCATGATTATCTGAGTGAGATAAAGAGGTAAGAGATAGTGAGATAAGATCTAAGATCAGTCCCATGATCCTGTTTGGGGGATTTGCACCAAGAGCAAGGTCACTAAGAAGCACTGTTCCAAAAACCCAACATAGCTTCTACATAAGATTCAAGCAAAAATGTCCACAAGGAAAGGTCTGATTCATATCTATCATCTGGAATCAATAAGACAAGTCAATAACAAGAATAGGCCCACACTGCCCCAGTCCCCTTTGAAATCTTTTATCAGAGCACTTTTACTAATCAAAACTTCTGCCCAGACATACACAGTGATGCCTCCTGAAGCACTGCACCACTGTTTCTAAAAAGAAAACAGACTAACTTAGATCCTAAATATCCATCCACAGAGATGGCTTACTAAATGATCCCGTACGATGGACTAGAATGCAGTCACTAAAAGGGATGGAGAAGAACTTCAAAGGGCTGCTATACAAGACCTCCCTGATAGATTACTAGGTGACTTCCAGAGTTTCACAGTAGTTGTGGAAAGAAAAGGGATGCCGGGATGTTTATCCTTGCACACACCTTTATCATCAAAAACAGGTAATAGATGGTTGACAGGTTAGCTTTAGAAGTGAGACCAAGAATTGGGGGGAGGGGGATGAGTTGGGAGAATGTTGATTTGATGACTTTCTTTCTTCCAGTATTTGCCTTCTTCCAATTTGAATTTTTATCAGCGGGGCTATGTTTACTTTCCTACTGCGCTTTTCGTGCCCTATATATCTTTCGGGGCATGTTTTCAGTTTCACATTCTTATGATGTCTTCTGACCTTTGTCTTCTAAATTTCTAGATTGGGTTTTAAGTTTCTAGTGTTCCTGGTGTGGGGTGATTCATTTGGCCCTTCTCACGTGATCAGATATTGCAATGGGTATCATCCTGCCTGTGCATCCTCTGGAGTAAGGACCAATGAACTTGGGACCTGATGAGCATATTATTTTTGATAAGCTAGTCAGCTAGCTAGCCACCATTAAAACCACTCGGCCTTACTGTCATACTGAGCGCAGTTCTTGTCAGCCACGAGCAAGCAAATGCACATTACTGTGCTCGAGCAAAACTTGATTGACCCGAAAAGGTGCCACTTGGCTTTGGCTATAAGATGTAACTGACCAACCTCTGCTGTAGAACAAAGAATAGGTTCCTGCAATGTGTGAAGATAAGTGAAAAGAAAAGTTGTTCTTTAGTGTGTGTGTGTTTTTTGTGTTTTTTTTGAGGTTAGGTCTTGCTATGCTGCTCGGGGCGGATCTCGAACCCTCAGTACTCAAGTGATTCCTAGCCTTAGCCTCCCTTCCTAGTTTGGGATTAAAGGCACACACCACTGAGCCCGGCCCAAACAGTTATACTTCTCTGTGAGCTAAGATCTTTGTTCCAATTCAATAGCGAGATTTAATGTTTTCTCTAAATGGTTTGTGCCATCAATGTTGGCTTCCTACAAGCTTTCATTTATCTTCTCTTCCACCTCTTAAGCACTCTTCTATTTGAAAGGCATGTATAAAATCAGCCATTGCAAGAAAGTTTCCTTATTAGCCCTCACACTTCACTTTTATGTGGCCTGTGTGAAAGTGCACATCTGTATTTGTGTTAATGACATGCAGCATTAGCTCCAGCACTTGACTGAGCCTCAGACCTCTGGGTGCATTTTACACACCAAGACCCTCGCTTCCCTTAGGAAATTAGCCTCAGTTCTCTTCTATCTATATGACAGAGGAAGAGACCCCTAGTGTGCATGAATTTATCCTCTAGCAGGGAGGATATAAACAAAAACTAGAGCTCACAGCATGAGTTGAGTGTTTAACGGTCTATCACTAGCAGACATCGTTGTGAAAACAGGCACTCTAAGGAAAGAGGGAAACCAAGATGCAGAACCCCAAAAGTGCTCCAAGCAAGGACAGTTCTGCAAGGGAAGTGCTCCTCCTAGCCTCCAAACCGAGGTCCAACGTGAATTGTCCAAAGTCACACATGACAGACCAGCATGTAACCTGAAGTCTATCAGATCCCAGAAGAGTCTGTGCCTGCTACCGTTTCCCAGGCTGCAAAAGCAACCAGAACAACTCACCGTATAGTAGTCATACCAGCGGGCATTAGGGAAATATGCAGTGACGATTCTGGCACCCTGAAATTAAACACAAACAAGACACAGACAGTTTTGCTCTGTTACCCAGGACAGAGTGGCTAGTCTGTAAAGTAACCGGGTTAAAACAATAAGGTATGAGCTTGGACACATATGGGTCATCTCCCTAGAGCACTGGGGAAGCCTTCTTTCCCTTCCCCCTCCTCAAATGGGAGACTTGCCAACACAAAATGATGGCTTCCATGAAACTTTTTGGGACCCAAAACACTCAGGACAAAAATCATTTCCTTCTAGACTTCCCCCACATCCTCACTAAAGAGACAGACTTGAAGCGGTGGTATATGTACACAATGGAATATTATTCAGCCATCAAAAAGCCAAATTTGATGCATTTGTGATAACATGGATGGGCCTAGACTAAGGACTCATGCTAGCAGAAATAAGCCAGAAACACAAAGGGAAATACTGGATGGTCTCACTTATAGGAGGGATAGAGGGGGAAAAAAATAACAAAAGGACAAGTAAAATTTAAAACTGTCAGCAGAACTGAAGCATAGAACAAGACAGTGAGGAGAGGATAAAATCAGTGGAGAAATGGGCACAAGAGATCAAGATGATGGTTCATGGGTGACAAGGAGGTGGGAGAACCTTGGGGTAAACAATAATGTAAAATATATATATACACACACATGTATATATACATATATGTGCAATCAATTTTAAAAAATTAAATTGAAAAAAGACTAAGGTTGGGTTTTGGGCAGAAGAACATTTTGTAAATTCTATGGTGCTGAGATTTTAAAATCATGATTAGTTGCATTAAGCTTGGGAAGGGGGTGCAATTAACTGGTATTTTAGTAATTACTACTGAAAGCATTTGTAACTCTCCAAGTAGCTTGTTTTTAAGCCAGGCATGGTGGTGCATGCCTGTAATCCCTGGGCTGGGAGGCTGAGGCCAGGATCACTTGACTACCCTGGGGTTCAAGACCACCCCAGGCAATATAGTGAGACCTAATCTTAAAAAAATAAATAAATAAATAAAATATATTTTAAAAGAAAAAATATCAAAAGCCTGATCATCAGCAGAGGAAGTCAAGAGATGACTGCCTGAGGGCAGCTAAGGGAAGGTTGCAAATCCTAGCCCACAAGGTCATGCACACAGCGCAGAGAATACTTCTGGAAAGCGGACTTGTAATGGTGACAGAGAGCCCTGGTTCGTGCCTCACAGAGCTGGTCCTCACGGCTCGTAGTCCTTACTCCAGTTAATGAAGGAAACAGTATTTTTCAAAATATCGTAAAGTTTTTTTTTTTCCCTTTTTGGTGGCCTGATGATTGAGAATTTGTTTGGTTGACTTCACATATGAACTAAGACCCAGAATACCTAAGTGGGAGCCTTCAGCTCAGCAAGAGAAGTCAGGGCAGAGGAGAGGAGGAAGGCCTGTGCCAGAACACCCTCCGGACCATCTCCCCATCTCCGCTCCTCACCCTCGGCTATGGTCTCCCAGCTGGGGCCCTCTGCTCATCAGAGCCTCATACTCACCTTCTCCAGGACAGGGCTGACCAGGAAGGCTGGGCCCAGCAGGAACTGGCTGTCCACATCCCAGGTTGTCCGGTCAGATACAAATCTGAAAGGGGAAACCAAGGCACCACAATCAGGCTCCTACCAGAGACCCAGGTCAAGACCCAGGTAAGAAATGCCTCAAGTTTAGATCCAAGTCAGAACTGCACTCTGGACCACCCTTGACCCTTCCCCGGGGCACAGCAGACCAGACACACTCATTCATGCTACATGTCACAGAGTTCTTCAAACTCTATAAATGGCTGGATTCCAACACATGCTCATCTGCCAGTAGTTCCCTGTTTCTTATTCAGGGTGCATTTAGAAAGCAGGAATGACCTCGTCCTCAAATTTCCCCCCTGGAATGCCTACTTTTGGGACCTGAGATGCTACCAAAGATTGACCCATCTTCACACGCCCAAATGAGAAAGGATTCTGGGCTCTATCGTTTTGAGAAAAGTCAAAATGTTACAGTATTTTATGGATGGAATGGTTGAAGCATGACCGAAACTCAGAAAAGGAGTCATAAAGTCCTCTGCTCTGTGCCCAGAAGGCTGATGGCAAAGACAGTCAGGAATTGAAAAATGAACTTGTAAGGATTCTTTTCTTCAACTGCCGCCATGTGGGATGAAATCAGCCCTTAGTCACAGGGATCCCGGACTCACTCGTGGAGAAGAGGCCGCACCACCGTGCTCCCGTCTGTGTGGGCCGTGTGCATAAGGGTGTAGAGGTATGGCAACAGTGTGTATCTGGTCTCTAGGACACTTCTGGAGAGATTCTCAAAGTTAGAATCCCAGGCCACAGGGTCTTGCCGCTGAAGGAAAAAAGAAGTGTGTTCAAAGCTCATACGAGGGGACCTGGGGGCTTCAGGAAATCACTATTTATTCAAATGAAGGTCATCATGGCTAAGCCCAAGAAGATGACAGATAAGACTCAGAAAATGCTGTGGATAGGCTGAGAGAGGCGACTGAAGTTCCCCCAGGACAAATGATAGCATTTCCCCACATGACATTATTTGGGGGACAGCCGTGGTACAATAAAGAACACTGAGGAACATAATCCCTCAAATATGCACTACTTCTTTGGTTCCTTTTGGCTATTTGTATGTCTTTATCTCTTTTTCTTGCCCATTGCTCTGACTCGGACTTACATATGGTGTTGATTAAGCATGATAAATTGACACCCTTGACTTATCCCTGGTACTAGAGAAAACGTTTCCACCACTTATTATATATGATCTTTATTATGCTGAATTCTTTCTATACCAAAGTTGTTGAGAGCTTTCATTATGAAAGGATGTTGTCAAATGATTTTCCTACACCTATTTAAATATAGATCGTATAGTTTTTATCTGTTATTCACTTCATGTTGTGTAGTATATTTGTCGACTTGCATATGTTGCGCTATCTTTGTGTCCCAAGGTTAAATATTGAACATGGTGCATAATTATTTTAATGTGCTATTGAATTTGGTGTGTTTTGTTGAGTATTTCTGATTCTATATTCTTTGGGGATATTGATTTGTAGTTTTCTTGTAGTTTCCTTACCTGGCTTTTGTATCAGGGCATTTTTGGTCTTATGAGTTTGGGGGTGTTCTCATTTTTCTGGAATCATTTTGAAAAGGATTAGTTTAATTCTTCTTTAAATATTTGATGGAACTTAGTAGGGAAACATCTGGTCCTGAGTTTTCTTTTCCCCCTGGGAGATTTTGGATTACTGATTGCCTTTGCTTACTTATTATTGGTCTTTTCAAATTATCTATTTCTTCATGGTTCACACTTGATAGATTTTACATTTCTAGAAGTTTATCCATTTTTCTATAGGTTGCCATTTGTTGGTGTATATTTGTAGACTCACTTATGATCTCTTATGTTTCTGCATTATCAGATGTATATCTCTTTTTGTAAAAGAAATGTGTAATTTTATTTATCTGGCCCTTTCTCTCTGTTTTAAGAAGTCTAGGGTTCCAGTCTAGGGTGACCAGCCAAGAGTTGGTCAATCTTGTTTATCTTTTCAAATTATCAGTTCTTAGTTTCACTGATCCTTTATATTACTCTTCTTTTAATTTATTTCTTTTCTCATATTTGTAACAACTTCTGCTAACTTTTGACTTAGTTATTCTTGTTTTGTTCCTTAAGGTATAACAATAGGCTGTTTTTGAGATTTTCTTTTCCTTTAATGTAGTTTACCATTAAAAGCCTTCCTCTTAGAACTACTTTTACTGCATCCCACAAGTTTTGGTACACTGTTTTTTCATTTTCATTTGCATCGATTCTTTTACAATCATTCTTTTTGATTTCCCTTATGACCCATTGATTGTTTAATTTCACATATTTGTGAATGTACCAGTTTTCCCTCTATAGTGTTCTCTAAGAATCATACAAATGGGTAGCAGTAAATGCAGAGATACTCAAAATCAGTAATTATCAGGAAAAAATAAATCAAAACCACAATATATTGCCTACCACAATATAATCTATTATATAATATACAATACAATATATTATATAATGAACATGAACAAAATAAATAAAATATACCATATAGAACATTGTATGATCAAAATATTATATAATAAAATTTAATATATTATGATTTGATATTATATTATATTATATGATTTATATATTATATAGTATATAATATGATATATTATATGATATATCATGCATATCATATTATATTTATAATATATCTAATTTACGCATCATATAATACATATTGCATATAATATAATTGAATATAATATGTAATTATATTATATAAATATATTGTGATATTCATGATACATTACATTTTGTATAATTATGTGATATATAATATGATTATAGATATTATTATATTATATCTCAATATATACCATATATTAATATATATTACATTATAGGATATATGCTATATATGTTGCATATTATATATCATATATAATATATGGTCATCTATTATATTATATTATATATGATATATAATATATAACATATACAATATATTATATATTGTTTATATTATATATCATATAAAATATAATTATATGTACTATACATTAATATATGATATCTATTATATATTATAACACATAATATATCGTGTATATTATATATAGCATATAGAATATATAATTATATGGTAATGATAATAACTATATTATATAGATATAAAATCTGCTTTTTAAAGGAAGGAAATCCTGTCATCTGTAACAACATGGATAGAACTCAAGGGCATTGTCATAAATGAAATATGTAAGATGGAGAGAAAAATAAATCCTTTTTAAATATGCCTGCATAGAAACAAATAATAGAATGTTGGAGATCAAGGGAGTGGAGGAAATGAGAAGATGACGTCAAAGGGCACACGCTTTCTGTTATAAACTGAGTATGTTCTGGGGGTCTAATGTCAGCATGGTGAGTACTGCTGACAATACTGTGCTATACACTTGAACCTCGCTAAGAGTCAGGCTGTCTTTGTGGCAACACAAAGCTTTTTTTAAGCTAAAAGGGAATGTCTTACTATGGTCCCGATGGTGTTATGGTTCCTTGAGAAGGGGTAAAAGGCCCCTAGCTGCATCCAGCGAGCACACATCTCATATTCGGCATCCTGGAAGAACCCACAAATATCTGCTCCTGTCTGAAACAACATGAGAGAAAACAAATTTGTTGCTTTCTGTAGGGTATCGCCACCTGTTTGATGATTAAGAGTGAGCCAAAGGACACTTACATAGGATATGCCAAAGAGACTAAACTCCATCATGCCTGCAACAGAACACAGCTGTGTCAGATGAGGCCTGCATGACCTACACCTCCCTTCCCCCTCCCCCTTCAGTCACTCTTCATTCACTTCCCTTCCTCCCCTCCCAAGCAGGGGGGATAAGCACACACACCAATGATGGATTTTTTCAGCTGGTCCCATCCAGATGTGTTGTCTCCCAGCCAGTGTCCTCCCCAGCGTCCAGAAGAGGGGAAGGTGGAGCGGGTGATGACAATGCCACGTTCTCCAGTCGCCTCCTGCATAGCTCTGGTTGGAGCGGAAACAAGGAGTTGAATGAGAGCCTAGCAGGGGAGGAAAAGCCACAGACCTTCTTCCAGGGCTCCCAAGCCTACAGTATGGTGACAGAATGTATCCTGGATCCCTAAAATGGAAATCTGAGCCATAACAAGATCCCCCCTGACAGTTCCAGATGATGAACATAGTAAGGACAACCACACCGCTAATATGGTGCTTTCCAATATTTTACCCAAAAGTTCACTGTGCACCGAACCCACCAGATGACCTAGAAATAATAATCGCCAAATTTTATTATTTATGTACTCAATACTTAGCTTGATATCTTTGGGGAGGAGAGGTGAATTCCTTGATTAGACTTTTCTAAGATTAATTCTTAGCTTTCATTGACTGGGCACACAAAATGGAACAGCGCTCATTCGGTAAAACATCAGTTGGCTATCCAATAAGAGCAGGCCAAAAAAAAAAAAATCAATAGAGAAGAGTCGCTTTTGAAATAGAGATTTCCAGTTCTCCATGTTCCTGCTGCACCTTATCACTAAATGAGGATAGCATCATGTACTGGACAATAACTGCTGGTGTCTCCGTGTGTCTCTTCTGGTATACCAAAGTGCCAGAGCGGGGAGAATCGTCAATGTCTGCTGAAAATGGATTGGAATGATCACTTTAGTGAGAGGACTGTCAGTTTCTCACTCAGCAGGACCAGGCTTTATCTAAATCTGGTTTCCTAAATATGAACTATGACAGGGCCTGAGTTCACGTCCACGAGTGTGCACTTGATAAATAACAATTGTTCCGTAGCTGTAATGAAACTCTTATTCAGCCCTGGCAGGAGTGTGGAAAGAAAAAGCAGGGTCGCCTCCTCCGTCACCATCCACACCTTGCAGAAGAAGGAAAAGGAGGACTCACTCATAGGTGGGTCTGGTCTGGGACCAGCCGTACAGGCTATGCACATCATAGTGTCGCACCGTGGTGCCATCTGGAAGGATCTGCTGACTCCCCATACACAGCGTCTTGCTGCTCAGACCCAAGTTCCGGGATACCAACCCTGAGGAGGAAGATAGCAATGTACAAAGTGCCACCCATCCCAGCCATTCCTGATGTCTCATCACGGGGTTGAACTGGAACTTAAGATGAACTTGACCCCCGCAGGTGCCCCTCTCCTCCCCAGGGGGTGTGGTGTGCTCAGGTCTAAGTTACAGTAGCACCACAGGTGGTACCTGTAGGTGGTTTCAACATGGAGCCCCCTCGAGATTCTCCAAGGGAGAGCGAGGGTATGGGGAAAAACACTTGCTGTGGGACAGACGCCCATCTAGGTTTGTAACATATAAGCTATTTCATGTAAACCTGAGCATAATTCAGTAGGGAAAATATCATTATCCATTAAATGAATTAAATAAAAAGATCATGCTGAGCTTTGGAAACATGCAATAATTGGTTGAAGGTCACACAACTGACAGGGAAAGTTCTGGGCCTGAAGTTCCATGACGAGGGGAAGCTGTCACCTTGCACCCACTGGGGCACCACAGATTTCTGAGAGGAACTGACGATCTGAGCCTAAGAACTGGGAAACTAAGAACTCAGACTCTTTGGAGACATTACCATTGTCAAGCATTTTTCTGGACAAACTTGAGCAACTCAACCAACAGTAATTTGCACAGACCCAACCAGTGAGATGCTTTTGATAGGGTGTGCTACCCCTCCCCCCATTGTCTCCTGTTCAAGAGTGTAGATTTCAAGGACAGATGCTAAAATGTGAGAATGACCTTAGTTGGAATTTCCCTTCAGGGAGATGGGGGTGGGGGGAGAAGTGAAATGGTCACGGTGAAACAGGTTTCCTGGAAGGCGGGAAATCAGGATATATAAAGGGCGTGCAAACAAAGATTGGGATTGGAATTCTGATTCAGAAGCAATATGGAGATCGGATAGAGAGAGAGGTTCAATGGAGGAGAGATGGGAATCGGCCATCTTGTAAAGATGTGAGCCATGTGGACATGGCCAGGCCTGGGGGCCTGTAGTCTTTGGCTGACCCAGGCTGGCAGCATGTGTGCTGAATGCAGTTAAGGAGTTTGCAGATTTGAACTCCGTGTTGGAGTTTGTTTTGCTGAGTTTAACTTGTGTCTGCGAGAGGCCGTGCAAAAGACAGGCCTGAAAAGAAAGTGAACTTGGCTGGGTCCAGTACCATGAAGTTTCTGCTACCTGAAGATGACAAGGAGAAGGCAGTGTGGAAGACAAGGAGGAGCACGCCAAAGAAGCGCCCCAAAGAAAGATGTCTTCAGACAGGTGGAGAGGAACTCTGACTGGCTGATTTTGGTGAGATGATCAGGACTGAGAGACTGAGGATTTCTGGGCAATCTGGGAAAGGACTTTGGACAATTCTGAGAAGGTTTTGGACAATGTTAAAGTAATCAGAGTCTTACATGTTTTCTTTTGTAGTAATTAGAAAGTCACTTTGTTAGAAATAAATTAGTCTGCACTGATAGTCTTGCATTGGTTTGGTATTTTGGTTGAGAAGGCTGGGGATGGTGGAAAGAACCCACAAGTGTAGAGTTTAAACTGTGTTTTTAAGTTTTTTTTTCCTAAGTCTGAAAGAGGGAAAGAAAGCAGAGAGAAGCTGGTAGCTGATGTTTGCATATCAGTAATAGGCAGATACTGTGAAAATGCTAATGGCCTGCTTGTATCCTGCTTTGTAGAGAGAAGCAGGAAGATAGGTGTATCCAGTTAAAGTTAAAGGTAATTGCAAAGGAACTGCTAGTTGCCTGCTCTAGAGAGAGAAGCAAGCCTGTATGTGTTAAAGTGAAGGTAAAGAGCCCTTCATGGTGACCCTCTTTCACTTGGAGTCTGTTTGCCCAGCACCACTGAGGATGTGCCCTGCGCCATCAGGATACATCTTTGGTAGCTGGACCCTTGCAAGGGTCATGCCTCCTAGCCAGGTCCCAGCAGGAGATGAGGCTGATGTCCTTACGTGGCATGTAGGGAGGGTTGTTCAGAGGGTCATCTTTGCAGGCACCATCAACTGCCCCATTCACAAAGCTCGATGGTTCGTTCATATCCTAAAAATGCCAAACCCAGACATGGCTTAGTTCCTAAAAGGTGTCCACTCAGGCACAAGGAAGTAGCGAAAAAACCGTCTACCACCCAGACATCTCACAGACCCCAGACCAATTCCTGCTGATGACTGAGTGGCAGGATCAGTGAAGCCCTCAGAATGACTGACTAGAGGAATATTAAAAGTTCTCTTTCAGGGTGTGAAGTTCCAAGGAATTCCAAGAAGTTCCAAGGAATTCTTAGTAATCACTTTCCAGTTTTACCCTAGGGACTTGAGACAAGGTCAAGTACACCCCCCATTGCCTGGGGGCGCTGCAGCCTAGCACGCCCCAAGTCTTGGATGTCTTGGATGTTCTTGTGATGAAGGTCACTGCAACATGTGTTTACACTTGCAAAGGCAGACACACACCTATCTGCATGGACAAACACACAAGCACACACTCACAATCCACAGGCCATCAAACTTCAAGCTCTTGTTTTGGTCCCGGGGGTTGTCATGTAGTTCCTTCACTTCTCTCTTCCACCACGTGGCAGTTGAATCACGGAAAAAGTCTGGGAAGGCGGCATGTGCTCGATAAAGCTGTGAAAATTAAATATAACTTATTGGTTCTAGCAAGCAGGTCTTTACTGAGAGTCTAATGCACATAAAGTCTCACACTACATAGTGGTAGATAATCCAAACAGAGCCCAAGAAACATTCTGGGCTCATCTAAAATGAAATGAGCACAAAGAGGAGCAACTAGTACAAATAAGACATCTTCTTAGCACTTGGAAAGCACTCCTGGGCTGCTTTCCTCTTTGCAGCGGCATAAATGGTGGCAGTTGACACCCTGAACTCACTGCGTCATGTATCAGAAGCCCAGCCTTGAAGTTTCCTCAGCACACCTCAAAGACAGAATGAGCCAGGGAAGAGGGTAGCTTAGAAGGAGCAGACATAACAGGCACCATCAACATGTTGGAAAGGTTTTAGGAGATCAGCTCCCATCTCATTTCATTAGGAAAAGGATGTGAGAGTTAAGATGGCATTGTCTCAGACTATCTACTTGTATGCATCAGTATTTCCTATGTGTCAGGGTCACTTGAACATTACAGTTGTGTGTCATGGAAACTGGAAAGACTTAAGGAGGAAGTTTTGATTTTCTCTTCTTCAAATAATAAAAGCTGCATGTGAATACAAGCTTTAACTCCTTAACTCTACTGTATTATTCTATATTCTTCTGGTGGATCTTAGCATTCTCCATAGCGCTTAAAAACCTGACATCAAATATATGCTCCATGCATTGTGGTGAGTTCACAGACACAAAAACAGCAAATATCCATCATTTTCCCCATAACCCATATTGCTTATGGCGGCACTTTATGGTTCTTTGTATGTCTCAGCAAATGGAGGCCTCCATATTATAAGTCTTCAGGTCCTTTATACCATCAGCAAAAGGCAAGTGGGAACCCATATATGTGAGTGAAATGCAGAAAAGGAACAGAAAGAAGAAAACAGAAATGTCTTAGCACACAGTGATTCAGCGCACAGAAAAATGGGAAAGCAGTAAGCCAAATCATGGAGAACTCATGGAGGGAGCCATGGATTAAAAAAGACGCAATACACACACACACACACACACATACATGCAGGAATATTATTCAATCACAAGAAAGAAGACAATTCTGCCATTAGGATCAACGTGAATGAAACTAACAAACATGATGCCAAGTGAGATAAGCTGGAGAGAGAAAGACAAATACTGCATGACCTCACTGACATGCAGAATCTGAAAACCAAAGCTGAACTCAGAGAAACAGAGAATAAAATAGTGATGACCAGGGACAAGGGACTGGGAGAGCTGGGGGGATGCAGGTCAGTGGGTCTAAGTCTTCCCTTCTAAGATAAGTACTGGGGAGATAGTGTACAGCACAGTGAGTGCAGTGAATGCTGAATTGTATTCTGATAAGTGGCTAAGTGGGCAGCTCTCAAGCATTCACAACACATGTACACGTTATTGGGAACAGACTAAGCAAAGTGACTCCATTTTGCTTAAACCCTCCATTTTGAAACCAGTGTCCTCTCCCTGCCCTCGGTGGAAACTACCTGCCACGGCTGGCTGGCCCCCCATCCTGTTTCTGCCTCCCCTTATTCCTGGTTGTTTCTGACAACTGTCTTGTCCACCTGATAGATGATAGATGCCAGCATTGTCCCCCTGATGATGAATGTCAGCATTATTGGAAACCGTAGTTATGGGAAAGTGTTCTACATCTGCTTGCTTGCTTCACAATAGGGGACGGTGGTGGTTTTGCCCTATAAAAGGTTGTCGCAGAGACTGCTCGGGTCTCTCTTAGCACCTTGACTTGGGAACCCTAGTGCACTAGAAATAAACCTGCAGCTTTAAACTTTAATCAGTCCCTGTGTCTTTCAGAGAGGCCCACAGACTCACAACACACACAAAGGATAATTATGTGAGATGAAGGTTGTGCTAATTAACCCACTGTGACCATTTCATGTTACCAGTGGGTTTCAAATAACTGTATTATTATACTTTAAGTATATACAATTTTATTTGTTAATTATACTTCAGCTAAGTTGGGGGGGGATATTAAAACAGAAACTAAGTGAACAAATGCCAAGAACCCAGGACCCTGAACTTCTCTAGTCTGGCAGATGCCTGTGTGTCCCTGAGTTGCCCCAACCACCAAACATCAACTGTGAGGAGCAAGAGAAAGATCAGGAAGTGGGGCCTGACACCAAAAGCCTTCCTGTGATCCCTCACAAGTGGAAGCCTTCTCCGAGGAGCCTGTCAGCTTTGATAAAAGGCTGAAAATTGGGAGACAGGAGCAGAGGTGAGAAACCCAAAGAAGGCTGGAGGGCTTATAAAAGATGGAGGCAGCTGGCCATGACAAAAAGCACCACAGAGAAGGCCTGGTCATTCCAGACTGGGGTGAGAGTCCAGTTTAAAAGGGCCACTCAAGGCAAGGACAAGCAGAATGACAGGGAGACGAATTAGCTCCTGGGGGTCTCACATGTGGAGCTACCACAGGTCCTTTAGAACCCACAGCTTCAGCTAGAAATCACCACCACCACCCAAAACCATGGGTAAGAAACAAGCTCTCGGGTCTTCCCTACGCAGAGAAATAACTGCACACACATGACGCTCAGGATATGCATGATCTCTGAGTAAATTTCCTCCCCGCACCTGTGCCAGAGGCGAGAAGATGCCCTAGGTCCTGGTCATGGCCATCCCTGCCCCAGAGCCCTACCTCCACCCAACACCCACCGCCGGCCCCTTACCTTCACTTGCGTATCCCAGTCCAGAGAACTGTTTATAACCACACCAGGCAAGTCAGGCCAGACCTGTGGGGAGAAAAACACCCAGAAGCAATGCACTAGGCGAACTCGATTTCCTAAGAGAGTCTATCTCCAGGTACTAGGAAGAGATAATATTTAGATTGTTCAGGTAGGACTGACCAGGGAAAAGTGGATCTCGTCTACATAGGTATCTAAAAATCCCTTCGTGGTGTTGATAAATAGTAACTAAGATAAGGACTCCTGACCCCAAAGTCTGGTGCGGGGAGGTTGTAAGCAACAGCACAGACATACACTTCAGGGGTGGGG